>CAVLFC010000039.1:0-128074 GCA_963668005.1 Melieria crassipennis | reverse complement strand
AATAAACATATAAATTCATATTTTACAAGCATTTTGATATCGATTTTGCAGTAGGTAGCCATTTAATGTCACTCTTGCGCATCGATCTGTTCATGATTGCCGAATAGTAATGGAATTATTGATTTAATTTGATAAAGCTGCAACCTTTAGCTACATTTTAAGGGGTTTTTATTAAGGTAACCATACGCGTTTGGATTTTAAGCTAGGTTTTAAGGGTATTACTTTTAAAATAAACATATAAATTCATATTTTACAAGCATTTTGATATCGATTTTGCAGTAGGCAGCCATTTAATGTCACTCTTGCGCATCGATCTGTTCATGATTGCCGAATAGTAATGGAATTATTGATTTAATTTGATAAAGCTGCAACCTTTAGCTACATTTTAAGGGGTTTTTATTAAGGTAACCATACGCGTTTGGATTTTAAGCTAGGTTTTAAGGGTATTACTTTTAAAATAAACATATAAATTCATATTTTACAAGCATTTTGATATCGATTTTGCAGTAGGCAGCCATTTAATGTCACTCTTGCGCATCGATCTGTTCATGATTGCCGAATAGTAATGGAATTATTGATTTAATTTGATAAAGCTGCAACCTTTAGCTACATTTTAAGGGGTTTTTATTAAGGTAACCATACGCGTTTGGATTTTAAGCTAGGTTTTAAGGGTATTACTTTTAAAATAAACATATAAATTCATATTTTACAAGCATTTTGATATCGATTTTGCAGTAGGCAGCCATTTAATGTCACTCTTGCGCATCGATCTGTTCATGATTGCCGAATAGTAATGGAATTATTGATTTAATTTGATAAAGCTGCAACCTTTAGCTACATTTTAAGGGGTTTTTATTAAGGTAACCATACGCGTTTGGATTTTAAGCTAGGTTTTAAGGGTATTACTTTTAAAATAAACATATAAATTCATATTTTACAAGCATTTTGATATCGATTTTGCAGTAGGCAGCCATTTAATGTCACTCTTGCGCATCGATCTGTTCATGATTGCCGAATAGTAATGGAATTATTGATTTAATTTGATAAAGCTGCAACCTTTAGCTACATTTTAAGGGGTTTTTATTAAGGTAACCATACGCGTTTGGATTTTAAGCTAGGTTTTAAGGGTATTACTTTTAAAATAAACATATAAATTCATATTTTACAAGCATTTTGATATCGATTTTGCAGTAGGCAGCCATTTAATGTCACTCTTGCGCATCGATCTGTTCATGATTGCCGAATAGTAATGGAATTATTGATTTAATTTGATAAAGCTGCAACCTTTAGCTACATTTTAAGGGGTTTTTATTAAGGTAACCATACGCGTTTGGATTTTAAGCTAGGTTTTAAGGGTATTACTTTTAAAATAAACATATAAATTCATATTTTACAAGCATTTTGATATCGATTTTGCAGTAGGCAGCCATTTAATGTCACTCTTGCGCATCGATCTGTTCATGATTGCCGAATAGTAATGGAATTATTGATTTAATTTGATAAAGCTGCAACCTTTAGCTAAATTTTAAAGGGGTTTTTATTAAGGTAACCATACGCGTTTGGATTTTAAGCTAGGTTTTAAGGGTATTACTTTAAAATAAACATATAAATTCATATTTTACAAGCATTTTGATATCGATTTTGCAGTAGGCAGCCATTTAATGTCACTCTTGCGCATCGATCTGTTCATGATTGCCGAATAGTAATGGAATTATTGATTTAATTTGATAAAGCTGCAACCTTTAGCTACATTTTAAGGGGTTTTTATTAAGGTAACCATACGCGTTTGGATTTTAAGCTAGGTTTTAAGGTATTACTTTTAAAATAAACATATAAATTCATATTTTACAAGCATTTTGATATCGATTTTGCAGTAGGCAGCCATTTAATGTCACTCTTGCGCATCGATCTGTTCATGATTGCCGAATAGTAATGGAATTATTGATTTAATTTGATAAAGCTGCAACCTTTAGCTACATTTTAAGGGGTTTTTATTAAGGTAACCATACGCGTTTGGATTTTAAGCTAGGTTTTAAGGGTATTACTTTTAAAATAAACATATAAATTCATATTTTACAAGCATTTTGATATCGATTTTGCAGTAGGCAGCCATTTAATGTCACTCTTGCGCATCGATCTGTTCATGATTGCCGAATAGTAATGGAATTATTGATTTAATTTGATAAAGCTGCAACCTTTAGCTACATTTTAAGGGGTTTTTATTAAGGTAACCATACGCGTTTGGATTTTAAGCTAGGTTTTAAGGGTATTACTTTTAAAATAAACATATAAATTCATATTTTACAAGCATTTTGATATCGATTTTGCAGTAGGCAGCCATTTAATGTCACTCTTGCGCATCGATCTGTTCATGATTGCCGAATAGTAATGGAATTATTGATTTAATTTGATAAAGCTGCAACCTTTAGCTACATTTTAAGGGGTTTTTATTAAGGTAACCATACGCGTTTGGATTTTAAGCTAGGTTTTAAGGGTATTACTTTTAAAATAAACATATAAATTCATATTTTACAAGCATTTTGATATCGATTTTGCAGTAGGCAGCCATTTAATGTCACTCTTGCGCATCGATCTGTTCATGATTGCCGAATAGTAATGGAATTATTGATTTAATTTGATAAAGCTGCAACCTTTAGCTACATTTTAAGGGGTTTTTATTAAGGTAACCATACGCGTTTGGATTTTAAGCTAGGTTTTAAGGGTATTACTTTTAAAATAAACATATAAATTCATATTTTACAAGCATTTTGATATCGATTTTGCAGTAGGCAGCCATTTAATGTCACTCTTGCGCATCGATCTGTTCATGATTGCCGAATAGTAATGGAATTATTGATTTAATTTGATAAAGCTGCAACCTTTAGCTACATTTTAAGGGGTTTTTATTATGGTAACCATACGCGTTTGGATTTTAAGCTAGGTTTTAAGGGTATTACTTTTAAAATAAACATATAAATTCATATTTTACAAGCATTTTGATATCGATTTTGCAGTAGGCAGCCATTTAATGTCACTCTTGCGCATCGATCTGTTCATGATTGCCGAATAGTAATGGAATTATTGATTTAATTTGATAAAGCTGCAACCTTTAGCTACATTTTAAGGGGTTTTTATTAAGGTAACCATACGCGTTTGGATTTTAAGCTAGGTTTTAAGGGTATTACTTTTAAAATAAACATATAAATTCATATTTTACAAGCATTTTGATATCGATTTTGCAGTAGGCAGCCATTTAATGTCACTCTTGCGCATCGATCTGTTCATGATTGCCGAATAGTAATGGAATTATTGATTTAATTTGATAAAGCTGCAACCTTTAGCTACATTTTAAGGGGTTTTTATTAAGGTAACCATACGCGTTTGGATTTTAAGCTAGGTTTTAAGGGTATTACTTTTAAAATAAACATATAAATTCATATTTTACAAGCATTTTGATATCGATTTTGCAGTAGGCAGCCATTTAATGTCACTCTTGCGCATCGATCTGTTCATGATTGCCGAATAGTAATGGAATTATTGATTTAATTTGATAAAGCTGCAACCTTTAGCTACATTTTAAGGGGTTTTTATTAAGGTAACCATACGCGTTTGGATTTTAAGCTAGGTTTTAAGGGTATTACTTTTAAAATAAACATATAAATTCATATTTTACAAGCATTTTGATATCGA
The DNA here is from genome assembly GCA_963668005.1 of Melieria crassipennis. Taxonomy (NCBI): domain Eukaryota; kingdom Metazoa; phylum Arthropoda; class Insecta; order Diptera; family Ulidiidae; genus Melieria; species Melieria crassipennis. Next base: position 124,384 of record CAVLFC010000039.1, on the reverse strand, counting down.
TTTTGCAGTAGGCAGCCATTTAATGTCACTCTTGCGCATCGATCTGTTCATGATTGCCGAATAGTAATGGAATTATTGATTTAATTTGATAAAGCTGCAACCTTTAGCTACATTTTAAGGGGTTTTTATTAAGGTAACCATACGCGTTTGGATTTTAAGCTAGGTTTTAAGGGTATTACTTTTAAAATAAACATATAAATTCATATTTTACAAGCATTTTGATATCGATTTTGCAGTAGGCAGCCATTTAATGTCACTCTTGCGCATCGATCTGTTCATGATTGCCGAATAGTAATGGAATTATTGATTTAATTTGATAAAGCTGCAACCTTTAGCTACATTTTAAGGGGTTTTTATTAAGGTAACCATACGCGTTTGGATTTTAAGCTAGGTTTTAAGGGTATTACTTTTAAAATAAACATATAAATTCATATTTTACAAGCATTTTGATATCGATTTTGCAGTAGGCAGCCATTTAATGTCACTCTTGCGCATCGATCTGTTCATGATTGCCGAATAGTAATGGAATTATTGATTTAATTTGATAAAGCTGCAACCTTTAGCTACATTTTAAGGGGTTTTTATTAAGGTAACCATACGCGTTTGGATTTTAAGCTAGGTTTTAAGGGTATTACTTTTAAAATAAACATATAAATTCATATTTTACAAGCATTTTGATATCGATTTTGCAGTAGGCAGCCATTTAATGTCACTCTTGCGCATCGATCTGTTCATGATTGCCGAATAGTAATGGAATTATTGATTTAATTTGATAAAGCTGCAACCTTTAGCTACATTTTAAGGGGTTTTTATTAAGGTAACCATACGCGTTTGGATTTTAAGCTAGGTTTTAAGGGTATTACTTTTAAAATAAACATATAAATTCATATTTTACAAGCATTTTGATATCGATTTTGCAGTAGGCAGCCATTTAATGTCACTCTTGCGCATCGATCTGTTCATGATTGCCGAATAGTAATGGAATTATTGATTTAATTTGATAAAGCTGCAACCTTTAGCTACATTTTAAGGGGTTTTTATTAAGGTAACCATACGCGTTTGGATTTTAAGCTAGGTTTTAAGGGTATTACTTTTAAAATAAACATATAAATTCATATTTTACAAGCATTTTGATATCGATTTTGCAGTAGGCAGCCATTTAATGTCACTCTTGCGCATCGATCTGTTCATGATTGCCGAATAGTAATGGAATTATTGATTTAATTTGATAAAGCTGCAACCTTTAGCTACATTTTAAGGGGTTTTTATTAAGGTAACCATACGCGTTTGGATTTTAAGCTAGGTTTTAAGGGTATTACTTTTAAAATAAACATATAAATTCATATTTTACAAGCATTTTGATATCGATTTTGCAGTAGGCAGCCATTTAATGTCACTCTTGCGCATCGATCTGTTCATGATTGCCGAATAGTAATGGAATTATTGATTTAATTTGATAAAGCTGCAACCTTTAGCTACATTTTAAGGGGTTTTTATTAAGGTAACCATACGCGTTTGGATTTTAAGCTAGGTTTTAAGGGTATTACTTTTAAAATAAACATATAAATTCATATTTTACAAGCATTTTGATATCGATTTTGCAGTAGGCAGCCATTTAATGTCACTCTTGCGCATCGATCTGTTCATGATTGCCGAATAGTAATGGAATTATTGATTTAATTTGATAAAGCTGCAACCTTTAGCTACATTTTAAGGGGTTTTTATTAAGGTAACCATACGCGTTTGGATTTTAAGCTAGGTTTTAAGGGTATTACTTTTAAAATAAACATATAAATTCATATTTTACAAGCATTTTGATATCGATTTTGCAGTAGGCAGCCATTTAATGTCACTCTTGCGCATCGATCTGTTCATGATTGCCGAATAGTAATGGAATTATTGATTTAATTTGATAAAGCTGCAACCTTTAGCTACATTTTAAGGGGTTTTTATTAAGGTAACCATACGCGTTTGGATTTTAAGCTAGGTTTTAAGGGTATTACTTTTAAAATAAACATATAAATTCATATTTTACAAGCATTTTGATATCGATTTTGCAGTAGGCAGCCATTTATTGTCACTCTTGCGCATCGATCTGTTCATGATTGCCGAATAGTAATGGAATTATTGATTTAATTTGATAAAGCTGCAACCTTTAGCTAAATTTAAAGGGGTTTTTATTAAGGTAACCATACGCGTTTGGATTTTAAGCTAGGTTTTAAGGGTATTACTTTTAAAATAAACATATAAATTCATATTTTACAAGCATTTTGATATCGATTTTGCAGTAGGCAGCCATTTAATGTCACTCTTGCGCATCGATCTGTTCATGATTGCCGAATAGTAATGGAATTATTGATTTAATTTGATAAAGCTGCAACCTTTAGCTACATTTTAAGGGGTTTTTATTAAGGTAACCATACGCGTTTGGATTTTAAGCTAGGTTTTAAGGGTATTACTTTTAAAATAAACATATAAATTCATATTTTACAAGCATTTTGATATCGATTTTGCAGTAGGCAGCCATTTAATGTCACTCTTGCGCATCGATCTGTTCATGATTGCCGAATAGTAATGGAATTATTGATTTAATTTGATAAAGCTGCAACCTTTAGCTACATTTTAAGGGGTTTTTATTAAGGTAACCATACGCGTTTGGATTTTAAGCTAGGTTTTAAGGGTATTACTTTTAAAATAAACATATAAATTCATATTTTACAAGCATTTTGATATCGATTTTGCAGTAGGCAGCCATTTAATGTCACTCTTGCGCATCGATCTGTTCATGATTGCCGAATAGTAATGGAATTATTGATTTAATTTGATAAAGCTGCAACCTTTAGCTACATTTTAAGGGGTTTTTATTAAGGTAACCATACGCGTTTGGATTTTAAGCTAGGTTTTAAGGGTATTACTTTTAAAATAAACATATAAATTCATATTTTACAAGCATTTTGATATCGATTTTGCAGTAGGCAGCCATTTAATGTCACTCTTGCGCATCGATCTGTTCATGATTGCCGAATAGTAATGGAATTATTGATTTAATTTGATAAAGCTGCAACCTTTAGCTACATTTTAAGGGGTTTTTATTAAGGTAACCATACGCGTTTGGATTTTAAGCTAGGTTTTAAGGGTATTACTTTTAAAATAAACATATAAATTCATATTTTACAAGCATTTTGATATCGATTTTGCAGTAGGCAGCCATTTAATGTCACTCTTGCGCATCGATCTGTTCATGATTGCCGAATAGTAATGGAATTATTGATTTAATTTGATAAAGCTGCAACCTTTAGCTACATTTTAAGGGGTTTTTATTAAGGTAACCATACGCGTTTGGATTTTAAGCTAGGTTTTAAGGGTATTACTTTTAAAATAAACATATAAATTCATATTTTACAAGCATTTTGATATCGATTTTGCAGTAGGCAGCCATTTAATGTCACTCTTGCGCATCGATCTGTTCATGATTGCCGAATAGTAATAGAATTATTGATTTAATTTGATAAAGCTGCAACCTTTAGCTACATTTTAAGGGGTTTTTATTAAGGTAACCATACGCGTTTGGATTTTAAGCTAGGTTTTAAGGGTATTACTTTTAAAATAAACATATAAATTCATATTTTACAAGCATTTTGATACATTTTAAGGGGTTTTTATTAAGGTAACCATACGCGTTTGGATTTTAAGCTAGGTTTTAAGGGTATGACTTTTAAAATAAACATATAAATTCATATTTTACAAGCATTTTGATATCGATTTTGCAGTAGGTAGCCATTTAATGTCACTCTTGCGCATCGATCTGTTCATGATTGCCGAATAGTAATGGAATTATTGATTTAATTTGATAAAGCTGCAACCTTTAGCTACATTTTAAGGGGTTTTTATTAAGGTAACCATACGCGTTTGGATTTTAAGCTAGGTTTTAAGGGTATTACTTTTAAAATAAACATATAAATTCATATTTTACAAGCATTTTGATATCGATTTTGCAGTAGGCAGCCATTTAATGTCACTCTTGCGCATCGATCTGTTCATGATTGCCGAATAGTAATGGAATTATTGATTTAATTTGATAAAGCTGCAACCTTTAGCTACATTTTAAGGGGTTTTTATTAAGGTAACCATACGCGTTTGGATTTTAAGCTAGGTTTTAAGGGTATTACTTTTAAAATAAACATATAAATTCATATTTTATAAGCATTTTGATATCGATTTTGCAGTAGGCAGCCATTTAATGTCACTCTTGCGCATCGATCTGTTCATGATTGCCGAATAGTAATGGAATTATTGATTTAATTTGATAAAGCTGCAACCTTTAGCTACATTTTAAGGGGTTTTTATTAAGGTAACCATACGCGTTTGGATTTTAAGCTAGGTTTTAAGGGTAATACTTTTAAAATAAACATATAAATTCATATTTTACAAGCATTTTGATATCGATTTTGCAGTAGGCAGCCATTTAATGTCACTCTTGCGCATCGATCTGTTCATGATTGCCGAATAGTAATGGAATTATTGATTTAATTTGATAAAGCTGCAACCTTTAGCTACATTTTAAGGGGTTTTTATTAAGGTAACCATACGCGTTTGGATTTTAAGCTAGGTTTTAAGGGTATTACTTTTAAAATAAACATATAAATTCATATTTTACAAGCATTTTGATATCGATTTTGCAGTAGGCAGCCATTTAATGTCACTCTTGCGCATCGATCTGTTCATGATTGCCGAATAGTAATGGAATTATTGATTTAATTTGATAAAGCTGCAACCTTTAGCTACATTTTAAGGGGTTTTTATTAAGGTAACCATAGGCACGGCAGCCGCCGTGGCTCAGTTGGTTAGTGCGTTGGACCGCGAGTCGAAGGCAGCAACCTCAGGTTCAAATACTGCCTGTAACACCTAAAAAAAAATAGCGGGAAAACTCGTTTTCTCTTTCGGTGGCTGTCCTCTCAGCTGGAAATGGCAAACCTCTGAGAGTAAAAAATTGCTTATGAAAAAGCTCCCAACCTGCCGTTCGGAACCGGCATTAAAACTGTAGGTCCCTTCAACCCGCGTACAAATTCACACGCACAACACGGGTAGTTGCGGGAAGCTAGGCCTTAGTCTCGCGTAAGCGGGCTGTCGTGCCAGTCAATTATTATTAATTAAATTATTAACCATAGGCGTTTGGATTTTAAGCTAGGTTTTAAGGGTATTACTTTTAAAATAAACATATAAATTCATATTTTACAAGCATTTTGATATCGATTTTGCAGTAGGCAGCCATTTAATGTCACTCTTGCGCATCGATCTGTTCATGATTGCCGAATAGTAATGGAATTATTGATTTAATTTGATAAAGCTGCAACCTTTAGCTACATTTTAAGGGGTTTTTATTAAGGTAACCATACGCGTTTGGATTTTAAGCTAGGTTTTAAGGGTATTACTTTTAAAATAAACATATAAATTCATATTTTACAAGCATTTTGATATCGATTTTGCAGTAGGCAGCCATTTAATGTCACTCTTGCGCATCGATCTGTTCATGATTGCCGAATAGTAATGGAATTATTGATTTAATTTGATAAAGCTGCAACCTTTAGCTACATTTTAAGGGGTTTTTATTAAGGTAACCATACGCGTTTGGATTTTAAGCTAGGTTTTAAGGGTATTACTTTTAAAATAAACATATAAATTCATATTTTACAAGCATTTTGATATCGATTTTGCAGTAGGCAGCCATTTAATGTCACTCTTGCGCATCGATCTGTTCATGATTGCCGAATAGTAATGGAATTATTGATTTAATTTGATAAAGCTGCAACCTTTACCTACATTTTAAGGGGTTTTTATTAAGGTAACCATACGCGTTTGGATTTTAAGCTAGGTTTTAAGGGTATTACTTTTAAAATAAACATATAAATTCATATTTTACAAGCATTTTGATACATTTTAAGGGGTTTTTATTAAGGTAACCATACGCGTTTGGATTTTAAGCTAGGTTTTAAGGGTATTACTTTTAAAATAAACATATAAATTCATATTTTACAAGCATTTTGATATCGATTTTGCAGTAGGTAGCCATTTAATGTCACTCTTGCGCATCGATCTGTTCATGATTGCCGAATAGTAATGGAATTATTGATTTAATTTGATAAAGCTGCAACCTTTAGCTACATTTTAAGGGGTTTTTATTAAGGTAACCATACGCGTTTGGATTTTAAGCTAGGTTTTAAGGGTATTACTTTTAAAATAAACATATAAATTCATATTTTACAAGCATTTTGATATCGATTTTGCAGTAGGCAGCCATTTAATGTCACTCTTGCGCATCGATCTGTTCATGATTGCCGAATAGTAATGGAATTATTGATTTAATTTGATAAAGCTGCAACCTTTAGCTACATTTTAAGGGGTTTTTATTAAGGTAACCATACGCGTTTGGATTTTAAGCTAGGTTTTAAGGGTATTACTTTTAAAATAAACATATAAATTCATATTTTATAAGCATTTTGATATCGATTTTGCAGTAGGCAGCCATTTAATGTCACTCTTGCGCATCGATCTGTTCATGATTGCCGAATAGTAATGGAATTATTGATTTAATTTGATAAAGCTGCAACCTTTAGCTACATTTTAAGGGGTTTTTATTAAGGTAACCATACGCGTTTGGATTTTAAGCTAGGTTTTAAGGGTAATACTTTTAAAATAAACATATAAATTCATATTTTACAAGCATTTTGATATCGATTTTGCAGTAGGCAGCCATTTAATGTCACTCTTGCGCATCGATCTGTTCATGATTGCCGAATAGTAATGGAATTATTGATTTAATTTGATAAAGCTGCAACCTTTAGCTACATTTTAAGGGGTTTTTATTAAGGTAACCATACGCGTTTGGATTTTAAGCTAGGTTTTAAGGGTATTATTTTTAAAATAAACATATAAATTCATATTTTACAAGCATTTTGATATCGATTTTGCAGTAGGCAGCCATTTAATGTCACTCTTGCGCATCGATCTGTTCATGATTGCCGAATAGTAATGGAATTATTGATTTAATTTGATAAAGCTGCAACCTTTAGCTACATTTTAAGGGGTTTTTATTAAGGTAACCATACGCGTTTGGATTTTAAGCTAGGTTTTAAGGGTATTACTTTTAAAATAAACATATAAATTCATATTTTACAAGCATTTTGATATCGATTTTGCAGTAGGCAGCCATTTAATGTCACTCTTGCGCATCGATCTGTTCATGATTGCCGAATAGTAATGGAATTATTGATTTAATTTGATAAAGCTGCAACCTTTAGCTACATTTTAAGGGGTTTTTATTAAGGTAACCATACGCGTTTGGATTTTAAGCTAGGTTTTAAGGGTATTACTTTTAAAATAAACATATAAATTCATATTTTACAAGCATTTTGATATCGATTTTGCAGTAGGCAGCCATTTAATGTCACTCTTGCGCATCGATCTGTTCATGATTGCCGAATAGTAATGGAATTATTCATTTAATTTGATAAAGCTGCAACCTTTAGCTACATTTTAAGGGGTTTTTATTAAGGTAACCATACGCGTTTGGATTTTAAGCTAGGTTTTAAGGGTAATACTTTTAAAATAAACATATAAATTCATATTTTACAAGCATTTTGATATCGATTTTGCAGTAGGCAGCCATTTAATGTCACTCTTGCGCATCGATCTGTTCATGATTGCCGAATAGTAATGGAATTATTGATTTAATTTGATAAAGCTGCAACCTTTAGCTACATTTTAAGGGGTTTTTATTAAGGTAACCATACGCGTTTGGATTTTAAGCTAGGTTTTAAGGGTATTACTTTTAAAATAAACATATAAATTCATATTTTACAAGCATTTTGATATCGATTTTGCAGTAGGCAGCCATTTAATGTCACTCTTGCGCATCGATCTGTTCATGATTGCCGAATAGTAATGGAATTATTGATTTAATTTGATAAAGCTGCAACCTTTAGCTACATTTTAAGGGGTTTTTATTAAGGTAACCATACGCGTTTGGATTTTAAGCTAGGTTTTAAGGGTATTACTTTTAAAATAAACATATAAATTCATATTTTACAAGCATTTTGATATCGATTTTGCAGTAGGCAGCCATTTAATGTCACTCTTGCGCATCGATCTGTTCATGATTGCCGAATAGTAATGGAATTATTGATTTAATTTGATAAAGCTGCAACCTTTAGCTACATTTTAAGGGGTTTTTATTAAGGTAACCATACGCGTTTGGATTTTAAGCTAGGTTTTAAGGGTATTACTTTTAAAATAAACATATAAATTCATATTTTACAAGCATTTTGATATCGATTTTGCAGTAGGCAGCCATTTAATGTCACTCTTGCGCATCGATCTGTTCATGATTGCCGAATAGTAATGGAATTATTGATTTAATTTGATAAAGCTGCAACCTTTAGCTACATTTTAAGGGGTTTTTATTAAGGTAACCATACGCGTTTGGATTTTAAGCTAGGTTTTAAGGGTATTACTTTTAAAATAAACATATAAATTCATATTTTACAAGCATTTTGATATCGATTTTGCAGTAGGCAGCCATTTAATGTCACTCTTGCGCATCGATCTGTTCATGATTGCCGAATAGTAATGGAATTATTGATTTAATTTGATAAAGCTGCAACCTTTAGCTACATTTTAAGGGGTTTTTATTAAGGTAACCATACGCGTTTGGATTTTAAGCTAGGTTTTAAGGGTATTACTTTTAAAATAAACATATAAATTCATATTTTACAAGCATTTTGATATCGATTTTGCAGTAGGCAGCCATTTAATGTCACTCTTGCGCATCGATCTGTTCATGATTGCCGAATAGTAATGGAATTATTGATTTAATTTGATAAAGCTGCAACCTTTAGCTACATTTTAAGGGGTTTTTATTAAGGTAACCATACGCGTTTGGATTTTAAGCTAGGTTTTAAGGGTATTACTTTTAAAATAAACATATAAATTCATATTTTACAAGCATTTTGATATCGATTTTGCAGTAGGCAGCCATTTAATGTCACTCTTGCGCATCGATCTGTTCATGATTGCCGAATAGTAATGGAATTATTGATTTAATTTGATAAAGCTGCAACCTTTAGCTACATTTTAAGGGGTTTTTATTAAGGTAACCATACGCGTTTGGATTTTAAGCTAGGTTTTAAGGGTATTACTTTTAAAATAAACATATAAATTCATATTTTACAAGCATTTTGATATCGATTTTGCAGTAGGCAGCCATTTAATGTCACTCTTGCGCATCGATCTGTTCATGATTGCCGAATAGTAATGGAATTATTGATTTAATTTGATAAAGCTGCAACCTTTAGCTATATTTTAAGGGGTTTTTATTAAGGTAACCATACGCGTTTGGATTTTAAGCTAGGTTTTAAGGGTATTACTTTTAAAATAAACATATAAATTCATATTTTACAAGCATTTTGATATCGATTTTGCAGTAGGCAGCCATTTAATGTCACTCTTGCGCATCGATCTGTTCATGATTGCCGAATAGTAATGGAATTATTGATTTAATTTGATAAAGCTGCAACCTTTAGCTACATTTTAAGGGGTTTTTATTAAGGTAACCATACGCGTTTGGATTTTAAGCTAGGTTTTAAGGGTATTACTTTTAAAATAAACATATAAATTCATATTTTACAAGCATTTTGATATCGATTTTGCAGTAGGCAGCCATTTAATGTCACTCTTGCGCATCGATCTGTTCATGATTGCCGAATAGTAATGGAATTATTGATTTAATTTGATAAAGCTGCAACCTTTAGCTACATTTTAAGGGGTTTTTATTAAGGTAACCATACGCGTTTGGATTTTAAGCTAGGTTTTAAGGGTATTACTTTTAAAATAAACATATAAATTCATATTTTACAAGCATTTTGATATCGATTTTGCAGTAGGCAGCCATTTAATGTCACTCTTGCGCATCGATCTGTTCATTATTGCCGAATAGTAATGGAATTATTGATTTAATTTGATAAAGCTGCAACCTTTAGCTACATTTTAAGGGGTGTTTATTAAGGTAACCATACGCGTTTGGATTTTAAGCTAGGTTTTAAGGGTATTACTTTTAAAATAAACATATAAATTCATATTTTACAAGCATTTTGATATCGATTTTGCAGTAGGCAGCCATTTAATGTCACTCTTGCGCATCGATCTGTTCATGATTGCCGAATAGTAATGGAATTATTGATTTAATTTGATAAAGCTGCAACCTTTAGCTACATTTTAAGGGGTTTTTATTAAGGTAACCATACGCGTTTGGATTTTAAGCTAGGTTTTAAGGGTATTACTTTTAAAATAAACATATAAATTCATATTTTACAAGCATTTTGATATCGATTTTGCAGTAGGCAGCCATTTAATGTCACTCTTGCGCATCGATCTGTTCATGATTGCCGAATAGTAATGGAATTATTGATTTAATTTGATAAAGCTGCAACCTTTAGCTACATTTTAAGGGGTTTTTATTAAGGTAACCATACGCGTTTGGATTTTAAGCTAGGTTTTAAGGGTATTACTTTTAAAATAAACATATAAATTCATATTTTACAAGCATTTTGATATCGATTTTGCAGTAGGCAGCCATTTAATGTCACTCTTGCGCATCGATCTGTTCATGATTGCCGAATAGTAATGGAATTATTGATTTAATTTGATAAAGCTGCAACCTTTAGCTACATTTTAAGGGGTTTTTATTAAGGTAACCATACGCGTTTGGATTTTAAGCTAGGTTTTAAGGGTATTACTTTTAAAATAAACATATAAATTCATATTATACAAGCATTTTGATATCGATTTTGCAGTAGGCAGCCATTTAATGTCACTCTTGCGCATCGATCTGTTCATGATTGCCGAATAGTAATGGAATTATTGATTTAATTTGATAAAGCTGCAACCTTTAGCTACATTTTAAGGGGTTTTTATTAAGGTAACCATACGCGTTTGGATTTTAAGCTAGGTTTTAAGGGTATTACTTTTAAAATAAACATATAAATTCATATTTTACAAGCATTTTGATATCGATTTTGCAGTAGGCAGCCATTTAATGTCACTCTTGCGCATCGATCTGTTCATGATTGCCGAATAGTAATGGAATTATTGATTTAATTTGATAAAGCTGCAACCTTTAGCTACATTTTAAGGGGTTTTTATTAAGGTAACCATACGCGTTTGGATTTTAAGCTAGGTTTTAAGGGTATTACTTTTAAAATAAACATATAAATTCATATTTTACAAGCATTTTGATATCGATTTTGCAGTAGGCAGCCATTTAATGTCACTCTTGCGCATCGATCTGTTCATGATTGCCGAATAGTAATGGAATTATTGATTTAATTTGATAAAGCTGCAACCTTTAGCTACATTTTAAGGGGTTTTTATTAAGGTAACCATACGCGTTTGGATTTTAAGCTAGGTTTTAAGGGTATTACTTTTAAAATAAACATATAAATTCATATTTTACAAGCATTTTGATATCGATTTTGCAGTAGGCAGCCATTTAATGTCACTCTTGCGCATCGATCTGTTCATGATTGCCGAATAGTAATGGAATTATTGATTTAATTTGATAAAGCTGCAACCTTTAGCTACATTTTAAGGGGTTTTTATTAAGGTAACCATACGCGTTTGGATTTTAAGCTAGGTTTTAAGGGTATTACTTTTAAAATAAACATATAAATTCATATTTTACAAGCATTTTGATATCGATTTTGCAGTAGGCAGCCATTTAATGTCACTCTTGCGCATCGATCTGTTCATGATTGCCGAATAGTAATGGAATTATTGATTTAATTTGATAAAGCTGCAACCTTTAGCTACATTTTAAGGGGTTTTTATTAAGGTAACCATACGCGTTTGGATTTTAAGCTAGGTTTTAAGGGTATTACTTTTAAAATAAACATATAAATTCATATTTTACAAGCATTTTGATATCGATTTTGCAGTAGGCAGCCATTTAATGTCACTCTTGCGCATCGATCTGTTCATGATTGCCGAATAGTAATGGAATTATTGATTTAATTTGATAAAGCTGCAACCTTTAGCTACATTTTAAGGGGTTTTTATTAAGGTAACCATACGCGTTTGGATTTTAAGCTAGGTTTTAAGGGTATTACTTTTAAAATAAACATATAAATTCATATTTTACAAGCATTTTGATATCGATTTTGCAGTAGGCAGCCATTTAATGTCACTCTTGCGCATCGATCTGTTCATTATTGCCGAATAGTAATGGAATTATTGATTTAATTTGATAAAGCTGCAACCTTTAGCTACATTTTAAGGGGTGTTTATTAAGGTAACCATACGCGTTTGGATTTTAAGCTAGGTTTTAAGGGTATTACTTTTAAAATAAACATATAAATTCATATTTTACAAGCATTTTGATATCGATTTTGCAGTAGGCAGCCATTTAATGTCACTCTTGCGCATCGATCTGTTCATGATTGCCGAATAGTAATGGAATTATTGATTTAATTTGATAAAGCTGCAACCTTTAGCTACATTTTAAGGGGTTTTTATTAAGGTAACCATACGCGTTTGGATTTTAAGCTAGGTTTTAAGGGTATTACTTTTAAAATAAACATATAAATTCATATTTTACAAGCATTTTGATATCGATTTTGCAGTAGGCAGCCATTTAATGTCACTCTTGCGCATCGATCTGTTCATGATTGCCGAATAGTAATGGAATTATTGATTTAATTTGATAAAGCTGCAACCTTTAGCTACATTTTAAGGGGTTTTTATTAAGGTAACCATACGCGTTTGGATTTTAAGCTAGGTTTTAAGGGTATTACTTTTAAAATAAACATATAAATTCATATTTTAAAGCATTTTGATATCGATTTTGCAGTAGGCAGCCATTTAATGTCACTCTTGCGCATCGATCTGTTCATGATTGCCGAATAGTAATGGAATTATTGATTTAATTTGATAAAGCTGCAACCTTTAGCTACATTTTAAGGGGTTTTTATTAAGGTAACCATACGCGTTTGGATTTTAAGCTAGGTTTTAAGGGTATTACTTTTAAAATAAACATATAAATTCATATTATTACAAGCATTTTGATATCGATTTTGCAGTAGGCAGCCATTTAATGTCACTCTTGCGCATCGATCTGTTCATGATTGCCGAATAGTAATGGAATTATTGATTTAATTTGATAAAGCTGCAACCTTTAGCTACATTTTAAGGGGTTTTTATTAAGGTAACCATACGCGTTTGGATTTTAAGCTAGGTTTTAAGGGTATTACTTTTAAAATAAACATATAAATTCATATTTTACAAGCATTTTGATATCGATTTTGCAGTAGGCAGCCATTTAATGTCACTCTTGCGCATCGATCTGTTCATGATTGCCGAATAGTAATGGAATTATTGATTTAATTTGATAAAGCTGCAACCTTTAGCTACATTTTAAGGGGTTTTTATTAAGGTAACCATACGCGTTTGGATTTTAAGCTAGGTTTTAAGGGTATTACTTTTAAAATAAACATATAAATTCATATTTTACAAGCATTTTGATATCGATTTTGCAGTAGGCAGCCATTTAATGTCACTCTTGCGCATCGATCTGTTCATGATTGCCGAATAGTAATGGAATTATTGATTTAATTTGATAAAGCTGCAACCTTTAGCTACATTTTAAGGGGTTTTTATTAAGGTAACCATACGCGTTTGGATTTTAAGCTAGGTTTTAAGGGTATTACTTTTAAAATAAACATATAAATTCATATTTTACAAGCATTTTGATATCGATTTTGCAGTAGGCAGCCATTTAATGTCACTCTTGCGCATCGATCTGTTCATGATTGCCGAATAGTAATGGAATTATTGATTTAATTTGATAAAGCTGCAACCTTTAGCTACATTTTAAGGGGTTTTTATTAAGGTAACCATACGCGTTTGGATTTTAAGCTAGGTTTTAAGGGTATTACTTTTAAAATAAACATATAAATTCATATTTTACAAGCATTTTGATATCGATTTTGCAGTAGGCAGCCATTTAATGTCACTCTTGCGCATCGATCTGTTCATGATTGCCGAATAGTAATGGAATTATTGATTTAATTTGATAAAGCTGCAACCTTTAGCTACATTTTAAGGGGTTTTTATTAAGGTAACCATACGCGTTTGGATTTTAAGCTAGGTTTTAAGGGTATTACTTTTAAAATAAACATATAAATTCATATTTTACAAGCATTTTGATATCGATTTTGCAGTAGGCAGCCATTTAATGTCACTCTTGCGCATCGATCTGTTCATGATTGCCGAATAGTAATGGAATTATTGATTTAATTTGATAAAGCTGCAACCTTTAGCTACATTTTAAGGGGTTTTTAATAAGGTAACCATACGCGTTTGGATTTTAAGCTAGGTTTTAAGGGTATTACTTTTAAAATAAACATATAAATTCATATTTTACAAGCATTTTGATATCGATTTTGCAGTAGGCAGCCATTTAATGTCACTCTTGCGCATCGATCTGTTCATGATTGCCGAATAGTAATGGAATTATTGATTTAATTTGATAAAGCTGCAACCTTTAGCTACATTTTAAGGGGTTTTTATTAAGGTAACCATACGCGTTTGGATTTTAAGCTAGGTTTTAAGGGTATTACTTTTAAAATAAACATATAAATTCATATTTTACAAGCATTTTGATATCGATTTTGCAGTAGGCAGCCATTTAATGTCACTCTTGCGCATCGATCTGTTCATGATTGCCGAATAGTAATGGAATTATTGATTTAATTTGATAAAGCTGCAACCTTTAGCTACATTTTAAGGGGTTTTTATTAAGGTAACCATACGCGTTTGGATTTTAAGCTAGGTTTTAAGGGTATTACTTTTAAAATAAACATATAAATTCATATTTTACAAGCATTTTGATATCGATTTTGCAGTAGGCAGCCATTTAATGTCACTCTTGCGCATCGATCTGTTCATGATTGCCGAATAGTAATGGAATTATTGATTTAATTTGATAAAGCTGCAACCTTTAGCTACATTTTAAGGGGTTTTTATTAAGGTAACCATACGCGTTTGGATTTTAAGCTAGGTTTTAAGGGTATTACTTTTAAAATAAACATATAAATTCATATTTTACAAGCATTTTGATATCGATTTTGCAGTAGGCAGCCATTTAATGTCACTCTTGCGCATCGATCTGTTCATGATTGCCGAATAGTAATGGAATTATTGATTTAATTTGATAAAGCTGCAACCTTTAGCTACATTTTAAGGGGTTTTTATTAAGGTAACCATACGCGTTTGGATTTTAAGCTAGGTTTTAAGGGTATTACTTTTAAAATAAACATATAAATTCATATTTTACAAGCATTTTGATATCGATTTTGCAGTAGGCAGCCATTTAATGTCACTCTTGCGCATCGATCTGTTCATGATTGCCGAATAGTAATGGAATTATTGATTTAATTTGATAAAGCTACAACCTTTAGCTACATTTTAAGGGGTTTTTATTAAGGTAACCATACGCGTTTGGATTTTAAGCTAGGTTTTAAGGGTATTACTTTTAAAATAAACATATAAATTCATATTTTACAAGCATATTGATATCGATTTTGCAGTAGGCAGCCATTTAATGTCACTCTTGCGCATCGATCTGTTCATGATTGCCGAATAGTAATGGAATTATTGATTTAATTTGATAAAGCTGCAACCTTTAGCTACATTTTAAGGGGTTTTTATTAAGGTAACCATACGCGTTTGGATTTTAAGCTAGGTTTTAAGGGTATTACTTTTAAAATAAACATATAAATTCATATTTTACAAGCATTTTGATATCGATTTTGCAGTAGGCAGCCATTTAATGTCACTCTTGCGCATCGATCTGTTCATGATTGCCGAATAGTAATGGAATTATTGATTTAATTTGATAAAGCTGCAACCTTTAGCTACATTTTAAGGGGTTTTTATTAAGGTAACCATACGCGTTTGGATTTTAAGCTAGGTTTTAAGGGTATTACTTTTAAAATAAACATATAAATTCATATTTTACAAGCATTTTGATATCGATTTTGCAGTAGGCAGCCATTTAATGTCACTCTTGCGCATCGATCTGTTCATGATTGCCGAATAGTAATGGAATTATTGATTTAATTTGATAAAGCTGCAACCTTTAGCTACATTTTAAGGGGTTTTTATTAAGGTAACCATACGCGTTTGGATTTTAAGCTAGGTTTTAAGGGTATTACTTTTAAAATAAACATATAAATTCATATTTCAATCAAAAACAAAGCAATGCCAAATAAAAAACAAGCTCGTCTTTTCCTGCTCTTCGTAATAGATTTTTTGCTAACC
This sequence comes from Melieria crassipennis, assembly GCA_963668005.1. NCBI lineage: Eukaryota > Metazoa > Arthropoda > Insecta > Diptera > Ulidiidae > Melieria > Melieria crassipennis. Next base: position 108,016 of record CAVLFC010000039.1, on the reverse strand, counting down.
CACATGTAAAATGACGCTACCAGCTGATACTAATCGCAGCCAACCTTCCCATTTCACAGCACAGTATTCCCCCCTTTTATGCAATGACCCTAAACCAAAACCCACCATAGTCAATAAAGTATATAAAATTCATATTTATTATAAGGCGTACTCAATTAACAAAAAATTGCGTTATTATTACCCAATAGTGCATTGTAGCTTCAAAATCGATTTCGGTTTATACGCACTAAGCACTCCTCGTTTGTAGAAAACGCATATTTACACCCAAAAACTGCTTATATCCGAGTAATACTGTTGCAGTATTGCAGCAGGTGGTACTTATTTTCGTTCACACGCTTCTGGCTCATATACATGTTGCATTCACAATTCACAGATACGTGTTCGCAAAACTGTCACATATATATAACTATCCACACCTCCTCCACCATGTTTGTCGCGGTGCGTGCGCCGTACACGTCCCCTTTAGCACTTCGTGCCTGGGAGGGTGGGTGGGCAAAATTTTCATAATTAGCAAGTTTGCTGTCGTAAGGTACTAGTGTAGGATACGTCCGGAAGGGAAGATAAATAGACCCAATGAATGGAAGACGGTCGAGGTACACAGAGACGACAGACTAAGATAGAATACACAAGACTCCAGCTAGGTTTTAAGGGTATTACTTTTAAAATAAACATATAAATTCATATTTTACAAGCATTTTGATATCGATTTTGCAGTAGGCAGCCATTTAATGTCACTCTTGCGCATCGATCTGTTCATGATTGCCGAATAGTAATGGAATTATTGATTTAATTTGATAAAGCTGCAACCTTTAGCTACATTTTAAGGGGTTTTTATTAAGGTAACCATACGCGTTTGGATTTTAAGCTAGGTTTTAAGGGTATTACTTTTAAAATAAACATATAAATTCATATTTTACAAGCATTTTGATATCGATTTTGCAGTAGGCAGCCATTTAATGTCACTCTTGCGCATCGATCTGTTCATGATTGCCGAATAGTAATGGAATTATTGATTTAATTTGATAAAGCTGCAACCTTTAGCTACATTTTAAGGGGTTTTTATTAAGGTAACCATACGCGTTTGGATTTTAAGCTAGGTTTTAAGGGTATTACTTTTAAAATAAACATATAAATTCATATTTTACAAGCATTTTGATATCGATTTTGCAGTAGGCAGCCATTTAATGTCACTCTTGCGCATCGATCTGTTCATGATTGCCGAATAGTAATGGAATTATTGATTTAATTTGATAAAGCTGCAACCTTTAGCTACATTTTAAGGGGTTTTTATTAAGGTAACCATACGCGTTTGGATTTTAAGCTAGGTTTTAAGGGTATTACTTTTAAAATAAACATATAAATTCATATTTTACAAGCATTTTGATATCGATTTTGCAGTAGGCAGCCATTTAATGTCACTCTTGCGCATCGATCTGTTCATGATTGCCGAATAGTAATGGAATTATTGATTTAATTTGATAAAGCTGCAACCTTTAGCTACATTTTAAGGGGTTTTTATTAAGGTAACCATACGCGTTTGGATTTTAAGCTAGGTTTTAAGGGTATTACTTTTAAAATAAACATATAAATTCATATTTTACAAGCATTTTGATATCGATTTTGCAGTAGGCAGCCATTTAATGTCACTCTTGCGCATCGATCTGTTCATGATTGCCGAATAGTAATGGAATTATTGATTTAATTTGATAAAGCTGCAACCTTTAGCTACATTTTAAGGGGTTTTTATTAAGGTAACCATACGCGTTTGGATTTTAAGCTAGGTTTTAAGGGTATTACTTTTAAAATAAACATATAAATTCATATTTTACAAGCATTTTGATATCGATTTTGCAGTAGGCAGCCATTTAATGTCACTCTTGCGCATCGATCTGTTCATGATTGCCGAATAGTAATGGAATTATTGATTTAATTTGATAAAGCTGCAACCTTTAGCTACATTTTAAGGGGTTTTTATTAAGGTAACCATACGCGTTTGGATTTTAAGCTAGGTTTTAAGGGTATTACTTTTAAAATAAACATATAAATTCATATTTTACAAGCATTTTGATATCGATTTTGCAGTAGGCAGCCATTTAATGTCACTCTTGCGCATCGATCTGTTCATGATTGCCGAATAGTAATGGAATTATTGATTTAATTTGATAAAGCTGCAACCTTTAGCTACATTTTAAGGGGTTTTTATTAAGGTAACCATACGCGTTTGGATTTTAAGCTAGGTTTTAAGGGTATTACTTTTAAAATAAACATATAAATTCATATTTTACAAGCATTTTGATATCGATTTTGCAGTAGGCAGCCATTTAATGTCACTCTTGCGCATCGATCTGTTCATGATTGCCGAATAGTAATGGAATTATTGATTTAATTTGATAAAGCTGCAACCTTTAGCTACATTTTAAGGGGTTTTTATTAAGGTAACCATACGCGTTTGGATTTTAAGCTAGGTTTTAAGGGTATTACTTTTAAAATAAACATATAAATTCATATTTTACAAGCATTTTGATATCGATTTTGCAGTAGGCAGCCATTTAATGTCACTCTTGCGCATCGATCTGTTCATGATTGCCGAATAGTAATGGAATTATTGATTTAATTTGATAAAGCTGCAACCTTTAGCTACATTTTAAGGGGTTTTTATTAAGGTAACCATACGCGTTTGGATTTTAAGCTAGGTTTTAAGGGTATTACTTTTAAAATAAACATATAAATTCATATTTTACAAGCATTTTGATATCGATTTTGCAGTAGGCAGCCATTTAATGTCACTCTTGCGCATCGATCTGTTCATGATTGCCGAATAGTAATGGAATTATTGATTTAATTTGATAAAGCTGCAACCTTTAGCTACATTTTAAGGGGTTTTTATTAAGGTAACCATACGCGTTTGGATTTTAAGCTAGGTTTTAAGGGTATTACTTTTAAAATAAACATATAAATTCATATTTTACAAGCATTTTGATATCGATTTTGCAGTAGGCAGCCATTTAATGTCACTCTTGCGCATCGATCTGTTCATGATTGCCGAATAGTAATGGAATTATTGATTTAATTTGATAAAGCTGCAACCTTTAGCTACATTTTAAGGGGTTTTTATTAAGGTAACCATACGCGTTTGGATTTTAAGCTAGGTTTTAAGGGTATTACTTTTAAAATAAACATATAAATTCATATTTTACAAGCATTTTGATATCGATTTTGCAGTAGGCAGCCATTTAATGTCACTCTTGCGCATCGATCTGTTCATGATTGCCGAATAGTAATGGAATTATTGATTTAATTTGATAAAGCTGCAACCTTTAGCTACATTTTAAGGGGTTTTTATTAAGGTAACCATACGCGTTTGGATTTTAAGCTAGGTTTTAAGGGTATTACTTTTAAAATAAACATATAAATTCATATTTTACAAGCATTTTGATATCGATTTTGCAGTAGGCAGCCATTTAATGTCACTCTTGCGCATCGATCTGTTCATGATTGCCGAATAGTAATGGAATTATTGATTTAATTTGATAAAGCTGCAACCTTTAGCTACATTTTAAGGGGTTTTTATTAAGGTAACCATACGCGTTTGGATTTTAAGCTAGGTTTTAAGGGTATTACTTTTAAAATAAACATATAAATTCATATTTTACAAGCATTTTGATATCGATTTTGCAGTAGGCAGCCATTTAATGTCACTCTTGCGCATCGATCTGTTCATGATTGCCGAATAGTAATGGAATTATTGATTTAATTTGATAAAGCTGCAACCTTTAGCTACATTTTAAGGGGTTTTTATTAAGGTAACCATACGCGTTTGGATTTTAAGCTAGGTTTTAAGGGTATTACTTTTAAAATAAACATATAAATTCATATTTTACAAGCATTTTGATATCGATTTTGCAGTAGGCAGCCATTTAATGTCACTCTTGCGCATCGATCTGTTCATGATTGCCGAATAGTAATGGAATTATTGATTTAATTTGATAAAGCTGCAACCTTTAGCTACATTTTAAGGGGTTTTTATTAAGGTAACCATACGCGTTTGGATTTTAAGCTAGGTTTTAAGGGTATTACTTTTAAAATAAACATATAAATTCATATTTTACAAGCATTTTGATATCGATTTTGCAGTAGGCAGCCATTTAATGTCACTCTTGCGCATCGATCTGTTCATGATTGCCGAATAGTAATGGAATTATTGATTTAATTTGATAAAGCTGCAACCTTTAGCTACATTTTAAGGGGTTTTTATTAAGGTAACCATACGCGTTTGGATTTTAAGCTAGGTTTTAAGGGTATTACTTTTAAAATAAACATATAAATTCATATTTTACAAGCATTTTGATATCGATTTTGCAGTAGGCAGCCATTTAATGTCACTCTTGCGCATCGATCTGTTCATGATTGCCGAATAGTAATGGAATTATTGATTTAATTTGATAAAGCTGCAACCTTTAGCTACATTTTAAGGGGTTTTTATTAAGGTAACCATACGCGTTTGGATTTTAAGCTAGGTTTTAAGGGTATTACTTTTAAAATAAACATATAAATTCATATTTTACAAGCATTTTGATATCGATTTTGCAGTAGGCAGCCATTTAATGTCACTCTTGCGCATCGATCTGTTCATGATTGCCGAATAGTAATGGAATTATTGATTTAATTTGATAAAGCTGCAACCTTTAGCTACATTTTAAGGGGTTTTTATTAAGGTAACCATACGCGTTTGGATTTTAAGCTAGGTTTTAAGGGTATTACTTTTAAAATAAACATATAAATTCATATTTCAATCAAAAACAAAGCAATGCCAAATAAAAAACAAGCTCGTCTTTTCCTGCTCTTCGTAATAGATTTTTTGCTAACCCACATGTAAAATGACGCTACCAGCTGATACTAATCGCAGCCAACCTTCCCATTTCACAGCACAGTATTCCCCCCTTTTATGCAATGACCCTAAACCAAAACCCACCATAGTCAATAAAGTATATAAAATTCATATTTATTATAAGGCGTACTCAATTAACAAAAAATTGCGTTATTATTACCCAATAGTGCATTGTAGCTTCAAAATCGATTTCGGTTTATACGCACTAAGCACTCCTCGTTTGTAGAAAACGCATATTTACACCCAAAAACTGCTTATATCCGAGTAATACTGTTGCAGTATTGCAGCAGGTGGTACTTATTTTCGTTCACACGCTTCTGGCTCATATACATGTTGCATTCACAATTCACAGATACGTGTTCGCAAAACTGTCACATATATATAACTATCCACACCTCCTCCACCATGTTTGTCGCGGTGCGTGCGCCGTACACGTCCCCTTTAGCACTTCGTGCCTGGGAGGGTGGGTGGGCAAAATTTTCATAATTAGCAAGTTTGCTGTCGTAAGGTACTAGTGTAGGATACGTCCGGAAGGGAAGATAAATAGACCCAATGAATGGAAGACGGTCGAGGTACACAGAGACGACAGACTAAGATAGAATACACAAGACTCCAGCTAGGTTTTAAGGGTATTACTTTTAAAATAAACATATAAATTCATATTTTACAAGCATTTTGATATCGATTTTGCAGTAGGCAGCCATTTAATGTCACTCTTGCGCATCGATCTGTTCATGATTGCCGAATAGTAATGGAATTATTGATTTAATTTGATAAAGCTGCAACCTTTAGCTACATTTTAAGGGGTTTTTATTAAGGTAACCATACGCGTTTGGATTTTAAGCTAGGTTTTAAGGGTATTACTTTTAAAATAAACATATAAATTCATATTTTACAAGCATTTTGATATCGATTTTGCAGTAGGCAGCCATTTAATGTCACTCTTGCGCATCGATCTGTTCATGATTGCCGAATAGTAATGGAATTATTGATTTAATTTGATAAAGCTGCAACCTTTAGCTACATTTTAAGGGGTTTTTATTAAGGTAACCATACGCGTTTGGATTTTAAGCTAGGTTTTAAGGGTATTACTTTTAAAATAAACATATAAATTCATATTTTACAAGCATTTTGATATCGATTTTGCAGTAGGCAGCCATTTAATGTCACTCTTGCGCATCGATCTGTTCATGATTGCCGAATAGTAATGGAATTATTGATTTAATTTGATAAAGCTGCAACCTTTAGCTACATTTTAAGGGGTTTTTATTAAGGTAACCATACGCGTTTGGATTTTAAGCTAGGTTTTAAGGGTATTACTTTTAAAATAAACATATAAATTCATATTTTACAAGCATTTTGATATCGATTTTGCAGTAGGCAGCCATTTAATGTCACTCTTGCGCATCGATCTGTTCATGATTGCCGAATAGTAATGGAATTATTGATTTAATTTGATAAAGCTGCAACCTTTAGCTACATTTTAAGGGGTTTTTATTAAGGTAACCATACGCGTTTGGATTTTAAGCTAGGTTTTAAGGGTATTACTTTTAAAATAAACATATAAATTCATATTTTACAAGCATTTTGATATCGATTTTGCAGTAGGCAGCCATTTAATGTCACTCTTGCGCATCGATCTGTTCATGATTGCCGAATAGTAATGGAATTATTGATTTAATTTGATAAAGCTGCAACCTTTAGCTACATTTTAAGGGGTTTTTATTAAGGTAACCATACGCGTTTGGATTTTAAGCTAGGTTTTAAGGGTATTACTTTTAAAATAAACATATAAATTCATATTTTACAAGCATTTTGATATCGATTTTGCAGTAGGCAGCCATTTAATGTCACTCTTGCGCATCGATCTGTTCATGATTGCCGAATAGTAATGGAATTATTGATTTAATTTGATAAAGCTGCAACCTTTAGCTACATTTTAAGGGGTTTTTATTAAGGTAACCATACGCGTTTGGATTTTAAGCTAGGTTTTAAGGGTATTACTTTTAAAATAAACATATAAATTCATATTTTACAAGCATTTTGATATCGATTTTGCAGTAGGCAGCCATTTAATGTCACTCTTGCGCATCGATCTGTTCATGATTGCCGAATAGTAATGGAATTATTGATTTAATTTGATAAAGCTGCAACCTTTAGCTACATTTTAAGGGGTTTTTATTAAGGTAACCATACGCGTTTGGATTTTAAGCTAGGTTTTAAGGGTATTACTTTTAAAATAAACATATAAATTCATATTTTACAAGCATTTTGATATCGATTTTGCAGTAGGCAGCCATTTAATGTCACTCTTGCGCATCGATCTGTTCATGATTGCCGAATAGTAATGGAATTATTGATTTAATTTGATAAAGCTGCAACCTTTAGCTACATTTTAAGGGGTTTTTATTAAGGTAACCATACGCGTTTGGATTTTAAGCTAGGTTTTAAGGGTATTACTTTTAAAATAAACATATAAATTCATATTTTACAAGCATTTTGATATCGATTTTGCAGTAGGCAGCCATTTAATGTCACTCTTGCGCATCGATCTGTTCATGATTGCCGAATAGTAATGGAATTATTGATTTAATTTGATAAAGCTGCAACCTTTAGCTACATTTTAAGGGGTTTTTATTAAGGTAACCATACGCGTTTGGATTTTAAGCTAGGTTTTAAGGGTATTACTTTTAAAATAAACATATAAATTCATATTTTACAAGCATTTTGATATCGATTTTGCAGTAGGCAGCCATTTAATGTCACTCTTGCGCATCGATCTGTTCATGATTGCCGAATAGTAATGGAATTATTGATTTAATTTGATAAAGCTGCAACCTTTAGCTACATTTTAAGGGGTTTTTATTAAGGTAACCATACGCGTTTGGATTTTAAGCTAGGTTTTAAGGGTATTACTTTTAAAATAAACATATAAATTCATATTTTACAAGCATTTTGATATCGATTTTGCAGTAGGCAGCCATTTAATGTCACTCTTGCGCATCGATCTGTTCATGATTGCCGAATAGTAATGGAATTATTGATTTAATTTGATAAAGCTGCAACCTTTAGCTACATTTTAAGGGGTTTTTATTAAGGTAACCATACGCGTTTGGATTTTAAGCTAGGTTTTAAGGGTATTACTTTTAAAATAAACATATAAATTCATATTTTACAAGCATTTTGATATCGATTTTGCAGTAGGCAGCCATTTAATGTCACTCTTGCGCATCGATCTGTTCATGATTGCCGAATAGTAATGGAATTATTGATTTAATTTGATAAAGCTGCAACCTTTAGCTACATTTTAAGGGGTTTTTATTAAGGTAACCATACGCGTTTGGATTTTAAGCTAGGTTTTAAGGGTATTACTTTTAAAATAAACATATAAATTCATATTTTACAAGCATTTTGATATCGATTTTGCAGTAGGCAGCCATTTAATGTCACTCTTGCGCATCGATCTGTTCATGATTGCCGAATAGTAATGGAATTATTGATTTAATTTGATAAAGCTGCAACCTTTAGCTACATTTTAAGGGGTTTTTATTAAGGTAACCATACGCGTTTGGATTTTAAGCTAGGTTTTAAGGGTATTACTTTTAAAATAAACATATAAATTCATATTTTACAAGCATTTTGATATCGATTTTGCAGTAGGCAGCCATTTAATGTCACTCTTGCGCATCGATCTGTTCATGATTGCCGAATAGTAATGGAATTATTGATTTAATTTGATAAAGCTGCAACCTTTAGCTACATTTTAAGGGGTTTTTATTAAGGTAACCATACGCGTTTGGATTTTAAGCTAGGTTTTAAGGGTATTACTTTTAAAATAAACATATAAATTCATATTTTACAAGCATTTTGATATCGATTTTGCAGTAGGCAGCCATTTAATGTCACTCTTGCGCATCGATCTGTTCATGATTGCCGAATAGTAATGGAATTATTGATTTAATTTGATAAAGCTGCAACCTTTAGCTACATTTTAAGGGGTTTTTATTAAGGTAACCATACGCGTTTGGATTTTAAGCTAGGTTTTAAGGGTATTACTTTTAAAATAAACATATAAATTCATATTTTACAAGCATTTTGATATCGATTTTGCAGTAGGCAGCCATTTAATGTCACTCTTGCGCATCGATCTGTTCATGATTGCCGAATAGTAATGGAATTATTGATTTAATTTGATAAAGCTGCAACCTTTAGCTACATTTTAAGGGGTTTTTATTAAGGTAACCATACGCGTTTGGATTTTAAGCTAGGTTTTAAGGGTATTACTTTTAAAATAAACATATAAATTCATATTTTACAAGCATTTTGATATCGATTTTGCAGTAGGCAGCCATTTAATGTCACTCTTGCGCATCGATCTGTTCATGATTGCCGAATAGTAATGGAATTATTGATTTAATTTGATAAAGCTGCAACCTTTAGCTACATTTTAAGGGGTTTTTATTAAGGTAACCATACGCGTTTGGATTTTAAGCTAGGTTTTAAGGGTATTACTTTTAAAATAAACATATAAATTCATATTTTACAAGCATTTTGATATCGATTTTGCAGTAGGCAGCCATTTAATGTCACTCTTGCGCATCGATCTGTTCATGATTGCCGAATAGTAATGGAATTATTGATTTAATTTGATAAAGCTGCAACCTTTAGCTACATTTTAAGGGGTTTTTATTAAGGTAACCATACGCGTTTGGATTTTAAGCTAGGTTTTAAGGGTATTACTTTTAAAATAAACATATAAATTCATATTTTACAAGCATTTTGATATCGATTTTGCAGTAGGCAGCCATTTAATGTCACTCTTGCGCATCGATCTGTTCATGATTGCCGAATAGTAATGGAATTATTGATTTAATTTGATAAAGCTGCAACCTTTAGCTACATTTTAAGGGGTTTTTATTAAGGTAACCATACGCGTTTGGATTTTAAGCTAGGTTTTAAGGGTATTACTTTTAAAATAAACATATAAATTCATATTTTACAAGCATTTTGATATCGATTTTGCAGTAGGCAGCCATTTAATGTCACTCTTGCGCATCGATCTGTTCATGATTGCCGAATAGTAATGGAATTATTGATTTAATTTGATAAAGCTGCAACCTTTAGCTACATTTTAAGGGGTTTTTATTAAGGTAACCATACGCGTTTGGATTTTAAGCTAGGTTTTAAGGGTATTACTTTTAAAATAAACATATAAATTCATATTTTACAAGCATTTTGATATCGATTTTGCAGTAGGCAGCCATTTAATGTCACTCTTGCGCATCGATCTGTTCATGATTGCCGAATAGTAATGGAATTATTGATTTAATTTGATAAAGCTGCAACCTTTAGCTACATTTTAAGGGGTTTTTATTAAGGTAACCATACGCGTTTGGATTTTAAGCTAGGTTTTAAGGGTATTACTTTTAAAATAAACATATAAATTCATATTTTACAAGCATTTTGATATCGATTTTGCAGTAGGCAGCCATTTAATGTCACTCTTGCGCATCGATCTGTTCATGATTGCCGAATAGTAATGGAATTATTGATTTAATTTGATAAAGCTGCAACCTTTAGCTACATTTTAAGGGGTTTTTATTAAGGTAACCATACGCGTTTGGATTTTAAGCTAGGTTTTAAGGGTATTACTTTTAAAATAAACATATAAATTCATATTTTACAAGCATTTTGATATCGATTTTGCAGTAGGCAGCCATTTAATGTCACTCTTGCGCATCGATCTGTTCATGATTGCCGAATAGTAATGGAATTATTGATTTAATTTGATAAAGCTGCAACCTTTAGCTACATTTTAAGGGGTTTTTATTAAGGTAACCATACGCGTTTGGATTTTAAGCTAGGTTTTAAGGGTATTACTTTTAAAATAAACATATAAATTCATATTTTACAAGCATTTTGATATCGATTTTGCAGTAGGCAGCCATTTAATGTCACTCTTGCGCATCGATCTGTTCATGATTGCCGAATAGTAATGGAATTATTGATTTAATTTGATAAAGCTGCAACCTTTAGCTACATTTTAAGGGGTTTTTATTAAGGTAACCATACGCGTTTGGATTTTAAGCTAGGTTTTAAGGGTATTACTTTTAAAATAAACATATAAATTCATATTTTACAAGCATTTTGATATCGATTTTGCAGTAGGCAGCCATTTAATGTCACTCTTGCGCATCGATCTGTTCATGATTGCCGAATAGTAATGGAATTATTGATTTAATTTGATAAAGCTGCAACCTTTAGCTACATTTTAAGGGGTTTTTATTAAGGTAACCATACGCGTTTGGATTTTAAGCTAGGTTTTAAGGGTATTACTTTTAAAATAAACATATAAATTCATATTTTACAAGCATTTTGATATCGATTTTGCAGTAGGCAGCCATTTAATGTCACTCTTGCGCATCGATCTGTTCATGATTGCCGAATAGTAATGGAATTATTGATTTAATTTGATAAAGCTGCAACCTTTAGCTACATTTTAAGGGGTTTTTATTAAGGTAACCATACGCGTTTGGATTTTAAGCTAGGTTTTAAGGGTATTACTTTTAAAATAAACATATAAATTCATATTTTACAAGCATTTTGATATCGATTTTGCAGTAGGCAGCCATTTAATGTCACTCTTGCGCATCGATCTGTTCATGATTGCCGAATAGTAATGGAATTATTGATTTAATTTGATAAAGCTGCAACCTTTAGCTACATTTTAAGGGGTTTTTATTAAGGTAACCATACGCGTTTGGATTTTAAGCTAGGTTTTAAGGGTATTACTTTTAAAATAAACATATAAATTCATATTTTACAAGCATTTTGATATCGATTTTGCAGTAGGCAGCCATTTAATGTCACTCTTGCGCATCGATCTGTTCATGATTGCCGAATAGTAATGGAATTATTGATTTAATTTGATAAAGCTGCAACCTTTAGCTACATTTTAAGGGGTTTTTATTAAGGTAACCATACGCGTTTGGATTTTAAGCTAGGTTTTAAGGGTATTACTTTTAAAATAAACATATAAATTCATATTTTACAAGCATTTTGATATCGATTTTGCAGTAGGCAGCCATTTAATGTCACTCTTGCGCATCGATCTGTTCATGATTGCCGAATAGTAATGGAATTATTGATTTAATTTGATAAAGCTGCAACCTTTAGCTACATTTTAAGGGGTTTTTATTAAGGTAACCATACGCGTTTGGATTTTAAGCTAGGTTTTAAGGGTATTACTTTTAAAATAAACATATAAATTCATATTTTACAAGCATTTTGATATCGATTTTGCAGTAGGCAGCCATTTAATGTCACTCTTGCGCATCGATCTGTTCATGATTGCCGAATAGTAATGGAATTATTGATTTAATTTGATAAAGCTGCAACCTTTAGCTACATTTTAAGGGGTTTTTATTAAGGTAACCATACGCGTTTGGATTTTAAGCTAGGTTTTAAGGGTATTACTTTTAAAATAAACATATAAATTCATATTTTACAAGCATTTTGATATCGATTTTGCAGTAGGCAGCCATTTAATGTCACTCTTGCGCATCGATCTGTTCATGATTGCCGAATAGTAATGGAATTATTGATTTAATTTGATAAAGCTGCAACCTTTAGCTACATTTTAAGGGGTTTTTATTAAGGTAACCATACGCGTTTGGATTTTAAGCTAGGTTTTAAGGGTATTACTTTTAAAATAAACATATAAATTCATATTTTACAAGCATTTTGATATCGATTTTGCAGTAGGCAGCCATTTAATGTCACTCTTGCGCATCGATCTGTTCATGATTGCCGAATAGTAATGGAATTATTGATTTAATTTGATAAAGCTGCAACCTTTAGCTACATTTTAAGGGGTTTTTATTAAGGTAACCATACGCGTTTGGATTTTAAGCTAGGTTTTAAGGGTATTACTTTTAAAATAAACATATAAATTCATATTTTACAAGCATTTTGATATCGATTTTGCAGTAGGCAGCCATTTAATGTCACTCTTGCGCATCGATCTGTTCATGATTGCCGAATAGTAATGGAATTATTGATTTAATTTGATAAAGCTGCAACCTTTAGCTACATTTTAAGGGGTTTTTATTAAGGTAACCATACGCGTTTGGATTTTAAGCTAGGTTTTAAGGGTATTACTTTTAAAATAAACATATACATTCATATTTTACAAGCATTTTGATATCGATTTTGCAGTAGGCAGCCATTTAATGTCACTCTTGCGCATCGATCTGTTCATGATTGCCGAATAGTAATGGAATTATTGATTTAATTTGATAAAGCTGCAACCTTTAGCTACATTTTAAGGGGTTTTTATTAAGGTAACCATGCGCGTTTGGATTTTAAGCTAGGTTTTAAGGGTATTACTTTTAAAATAAACATATAAATTCATATTTTACAAGCATTTTGATATCGATTTTGCAGTAGGCAGCCATTTAATGTCACTCTTGCGCATCGATCTGTTCATGATTGCCGCATAGTAATGGAATTATTGATTTAATTTGATAAAGCTGCAACCTTTAGCTACATTTTAAGGGGTTTTTATTAAGGTAACCATACGCGTTTGGATTTTAAGCTAGGTTTTAAGGGTATTACTTTTAAAATAAACATATAAATTCATATTTTACAAGCATTTTGATATCGATTTTGCAGTAGGCAGCCATTTAATGTCACTCTTGCGCATCGATCTGTTCATGATTGCCGAATAGTAATGGAATTATTGATTTAATTTGATAAAGATGCAACCTTTAGCTACATTTTAAGGGGTTTTTATTAAGGTAACCATACGCGTTTGGATTTTAAGCTAGGTTTTAAGGGTATTACTTTTAAAATAAACATATAAATTCATATTTTACAAGCATTTTGATATCGATTTTGCAGTAGGCAGCCATTTAATGTCACTCTTGCGCATCGATCTGTTCATGATTGCCGAATAGTAATGGAATTATTGATTTAATTTGATAAAGCTGCAACCTTTAGCTACATTTTAAGGGGTTTTTATTAAGGTAACCATACGCGTTTGGATTTTAAGCTAGGTTTTAAGGGTATTACTTTTAAAATAAACATATAAATTCATATTTTACAAGCATTTTGATATCGATTTTGCAGTAGGCAGCCATTTAATGTCACTCTTGCGCATCGATCTGTTCATGATTGCCGAATAGTAATGGAATTATTGATTTAATTTGATAAAGCTGCAACCTTTAGCTACATTTTAAGGGGTTTTTATTAAGGTAACCATACGCGTTTGGATTTTAAGCTAGGTTTTAAGGGTATTACTTTTAAAATAAACATATAAATTCATATTTTACAAGCATTTTGATATCGATTTTGCAGTAGGCAGCCATTTAATGTCACTCTTGCGCATCGATCTGTTCATGATTGCCGAATAGTAATGGAATTATTGATTTAATTTGATAAAGCTGCAACCTTTAGCTACATTTTAAGGGGTTTTTATTAAGGTAACCATACGCGTTTGGATTTTAAGCTAGGTTTTAAGGGTATTACTTTTAAAATAAACATATAAATTCATATTTTACAAGCATTTTGATATCGATTTTGCAGTAGGCAGCCATTTAATGTCACTCTTGCGCATCGATCTGTTCATGATTGCCGAATAGTAATGGAATTATTGATTTAATTTGATAAAGCTGCAACCTTTAGCTACATTTTAAGGGGTTTTTATTAAGGTAACCATACGCGTTTGGATTTTAAGCTAGGTTTTAAGGGTATTACTTTTAAAATAAACATATAAATTCATATTTTACAAGCATTTTGATATCGATTTTGCAGTAGGCAGCCATTTAATGTCACTCTTGCGCATCGATCTGTTCATGATTGCCGAATAGTAATGGAATTATTGATTTAATTTGATAAAGCTGCAACCTTTAGCTACATTTTAAGGGGTTTTTATTAAGGTAACCATACGCGTTTGGATTTTAAGCTAGGTTTTAAGGGTATTACTTTTAAAATAAACATATAAATTCATATTTTACAAGCATTTTGATATCGATTTTGCAGTAGGCAGCCATTTAATGTCACTCTTGCGCATCGATCTGTTCATGATTGCCGAATAGTAATGGAATTATTGATTTAATTTGATAAAGCTGCAACCTTTAGCTACATTTTAAGGGGTTTTTATTAAGGTAACCATACGCGTTTGGATTTTAAGCTAGGTTTTAAGGGTATTACTTTTAAAATAAACATATAAATTCATATTTTACAAGCATTTTGATATCGATTTTGCAGTAGGCAGCCATTTAATGTCACTCTTGCGCATCGATCTGTTCATGATTGCCGAATAGTAATGGAATTATTGATTTAATTTGATAAAGCTGCAACCTTTAGCTACATTTTAAGGGGTTTTTATTAAGGTAACCATACGCGTTTGGATTTTAAGCTAGGTTTTAAGGGTATTACTTTTAAAATAAACATATAAATTCATATTTTACAAGCATTTTGATATCGATTTTGCAGTAGGCAGCCATTTAATGTCACTCTTGCGCATCGATCTGTTCATGATTGCCGAATAGTAATGGAATTATTGATTTAATTTGATAAAGCTGCAACCTTTAGCTACATTTTAAGGGGTTTTTATTAAGGTAACCATACGCGTTTGGATTTTAAGCTAGGTTTTAAGGGTATTACTTTTAAAATAAACATATAAATTCATATTTTACAAGCATTTTGATATCGATTTTGCAGTAGGCAGCCATTTAATGTCACTCTTGCGCATCGATCTGTTCATGATTGCCGAATAGTAATGGAATTATTGATTTAATTTGATAAAGCTGCAACCTTTAGCTACATTTTAAGGGGTTTTTATTAAGGTAACCATACGCGTTTGGATTTTAAGCTAGGTTTTAAGGGTATTACTTTTAAAATAAACATATAAATTCATATTTTACAAGCATTTTGATATCGATTTTGCAGTAGGCAGCCATTTAATGTCACTCTTGCGCATCGATCTGTTCATGATTGCCGAATAGTAATGGAATTATTGATTTAATTTGATAAAGCTGCAACCTTTAGCTACATTTTAAGGGGTTTTTATTAAGGTAACCATACGCGTTTGGATTTTAAGCTAGGTTTTAAGGGTATTACTTTTAAAATAAACATATAAATTCATATTTTACAAGCATTTTGATATCGATTTTGCAGTAGGCAGCCATTTAATGTCACTCTTGCGCATCGATCTGTTCATGATTGCCGAATAGTAATGGAATTATTGATTTAATTTGATAAAGCTGCAACCTTTAGCTACATTTTAAGGGGTTTTTATTAAGGTAACCATACGCGTTTGGATTTTAAGCTAGGTTTTAAGGGTATTACTTTTAAAATAAACATATAAATTCATATTTTACAAGCATTTTGATATCGATTTTGCAGTAGGCAGCCATTTAATGTCACTCTTGCGCATCGATCTGTTCATGATTGCCGAATAGTAATGGAATTATTGATTTAATTTGATAAAGCTGCAACCTTTAGCTACATTTTAAGGGGTTTTTATTAAGGTAACCATACGCGTTTGGATTTTAAGCTAGGTTTTAAGGGTATTACTTTTAAAATAAACATATAAATTCATATTTTACAAGCATTTTGATATCGATTTTGCAGTAGGCAGCCATTTAATGTCACTCTTGCGCATCGATCTGTTCATGATTGCCGAATAGTAATGGAATTATTGATTTAATTTGATAAAGCTGCAACCTTTAGCTACATTTTAAGGGGTTTTTATTAAGGTAACCATACGCGTTTGGATTTTAAGCTAGGTTTTAAGGGTATTACTTTTAAAATAAACATATAAATTCATATTTTACAAGCATTTTGATATCGATTTTGCAGTAGGCAGCCATTTAATGTCACTCTTGCGCATCGATCTGTTCATGATTGCCGAATAGTAATGGAATTATTGATTTAATTTGATAAAGCTGCAACCTTTAGCTACATTTTAAGGGGTTTTTATTAAGGTAACCATACGCGTTTGGATTTTAAGCTAGGTTTTAAGGGTATTACTTTTAAAATAAACATATAAATTCATATTTTACAAGCATTTTGATATCGATTTTGCAGTAGGCAGCCATTTAATGTCACTCTTGCGCATCGATCTGTTCATGATTGCCGAATAGTAATGGAATTATTGATTTAATTTGATAAAGCTGCAACCTTTAGCTACATTTTAAGGGGTTTTTATTAAGGTAACCATACGCGTTTGGATTTTAAGCTAGGTTTTAAGGGTATTACTTTTAAAATAAACATATAAATTCATATTTTACAAGCATTTTGATATCGATTTTGCAGTAGGCAGCCATTTAATGTCACTCTTGCGCATCGATCTGTTCATGATTGCCGAATAGTAATGGAATTATTGATTTAATTTGATAAAGCTGCAACCTTTAGCTACATTTTAAGGGGTTTTTATTAAGGTAACCATACGCGTTTGGATTTTAAGCTAGGTTTTAAGGGTATTACTTTTAAAATAAACATATAAATTCATATTTTACAAGCATTTTGATATCGATTTTGCAGTAGGCAGCCATTTAATGTCACTCTTGCGCATCGATCTGTTCATGATTGCCGAATAGTAATGGAATTATTGATTTAATTTGATAAAGCTGCAACCTTTAGCTACATTTTAAGGGGTTTTTATTAAGGTAACCATACGCGTTTGGATTTTAAGCTAGGTTTTAAGGGTATTACTTTTAAAATAAACATATAAATTCATATTTTACAAGCATTTTGATATCGATTTTGCAGTAGGCAGCCATTTAATGTCACTCTTGCGCATCGATCTGTTCATGATTGCCGAATAGTAATGGAATTATTGATTTAATTTGATAAAGCTGCAACCTTTAGCTACATTTTAAGGGGTTTTTATTAAGGTAACCATACGCGTTTGGATTTTAAGCTAGGTTTTAAGGGTATTACTTTTAAAATAAACATATAAATTCATATTTTACAAGCATTTTGATATCGATTTTGCAGTAGGCAGCCATTTAATGTCACTCTTGCGCATCGATCTGTTCATGATTGCCGAATAGTAATGGAATTATTGATTTAATTTGATAAAGCTGCAACCTTTAGCTACATTTTAAGGGGTTTTTATTAAGGTAACCATACGCGTTTGGATTTTAAGCTAGGTTTTAAGGGTATTACTTTTAAAATAAACATATAAATTCATATTTTACAAGCATTTTGATATCGATTTTGCAGTAGGCAGCCATTTAATGTCACTCTTGCGCATCGATCTGTTCATGATTGCCGAATAGTAATGGAATTATTGATTTAATTTGATAAAGCTGCAACCTTTAGCTACATTTTAAGGGGTTTTTATTAAGGTAACCATACGCGTTTGGATTTTAAGCTAGGTTTTAAGGGTATTACTTTTAAAATAAACATATAAATTCATATTTTACAAGCATTTTGATATCGATTTTGCAGTAGGCAGCCATTTAATGTCACTCTTGCGCATCGATCTGTTCATGATTGCCGAATAGTAATGGAATTATTGATTTAATTTGATAAAGCTGCAACCTTTAGCTACATTTTAAGGGGTTTTTATTAAGGTAACCATACGCGTTTGGATTTTAAGCTAGGTTTTAAGGGTATTACTTTTAAAATAAACATATAAATTCATATTTTACAAGCATTTTGATATCGATTTTGCAGTAGGCAGCCATTTAATGTCACTCTTGCGCATCGATCTGTTCATGATTGCCGAATAGTAATGGAATTATTGATTTAATTTGATAAAGCTGCAACCTTTAGCTACATTTTAAGGGGTTTTTATTAAGGTAACCATACGCGTTTGGATTTTAAGCTAGGTTTTAAGGGTATTACTTTTAAAATAAACATATAAATTCATATTTTACAAGCATTTTGATATCGATTTTGCAGTAGGCAGCCATTTAATGTCACTCTTGCGCATCGATCTGTTCATGATTGCCGAATAGTAATGGAATTATTGATTTAATTTGATAAAGCTGCAACCTTTAGCTACATTTTAAGGGGTTTTTATTAAGGTAACCATACGCGTTTGGATTTTAAGCTAGGTTTTAAGGGTATTACTTTTAAAATAAACATATAAATTCATATTTTACAAGCATTTTGATATCGATTTTGCAGTAGGCAGCCATTTAATGTCACTCTTGCGCATCGATCTGTTCATGATTGCCGAATAGTAATGGAATTATTGATTTAATTTGATAAAGCTGCAACCTTTAGCTACATTTTAAGGGGTTTTTATTAAGGTAACCATACGCGTTTGGATTTTAAGCTAGGTTTTAAGGGTATTACTTTTAAAATAAACATATAAATTCATATTTTACAAGCATTTTGATATCGATTTTGCAGTAGGCAGCCATTTAATGTCACTCTTGCGCATCGATCTGTTCATGATTGCCGAATAGTAATGGAATTATTGATTTAATTTGATAAAGCTGCAACCTTTAGCTACATTTTAAGGGGTTTTTATTAAGGTAACCATACGCGTTTGGATTTTAAGCTAGGTTTTAAGGGTATTACTTTTAAAATAAACATATAAATTCATATTTTACAAGCATTTTGATATCGATTTTGCAGTAGGCAGCCATTTAATGTCACTCTTGCGCATCGATCTGTTCATGATTGCCGAATAGTAATGGAATTATTGATTTAATTTGATAAAGCTGCAACCTTTAGCTACATTTTATGGAATTATTGATTTAATTTGATAAAGCTGCAACATTTAGCTACATTTTAAGGGGTTTTTATTAAGGTAACCATACGCGTTTGGATTTTAAGCTAGGTTTTAAGGGTATTACTTTTAAAATAAACATATAAATTCATATTTTACAAGCATTTTGATATCGATTTTGCAGTAGGCAGCCATTTAATGTCACTCTTGCGCATCGATCTGTTCATGATTGCCGAATAGTAATGGAATTATTGATTTAATTTGATAAAGCTGCAACCTTTAGCTACATTTTAAGGGGTTTTTATTAAGGTAACCATACGCGTTTGGATTTTAAGCTAGGTTTTAAGGGTATTACTTTTAAAATAAACATATAAATTCATATTTTACAAGCATTTTGATATCGATTTTGCAGTAGGCAGCCATTTAATGTCACTCTTGCGCATCGATCTGTTCATGATTGCCGAATAGTAATGGAATTATTGATTTAATTTGATAAAGCTGCAACCTTTAGCTACATTTTAAGGGGTTTTTATTAAGGTAACCATACGCGTTTGGATTTTAAGCTAGGTTTTAAGGGTATTACTTTTAAAATAAACATATAAATTCATATTTTACAAGCATTTTGATATCGATTTTGCAGTAGGCAGCCATTTAATGTCACTCTTGCGCATCGATCTGTTCATGATTGCCGAATAGTAATGGAATTATTGATTTAATTTGATAAAGCTGCAACCTTTAGCTACATTTTAAGGGGTTTTTATTAAGGTAACCATACGCGTTTGGATTTTAAGCTAGGTTTTAAGGGTATTACTTTTAAAATAAACATATAAATTCATATTTTACAAGCATTTTGATATCGATTTTGCAGTAGGCAGCCATTTAATGTCACTCTTGCGCATCGATCTGTTCATGATTGCCGAATAGTAATGGAATTATTGATTTAATTTGATAAAGCTGCAACCTTTAGCTACATTTTAAGGGGTTTTTATTAAGGTAACCATACGCGTTTGGATTTTAAGCTAGGTTTTAAGGGTATTACTTTTAAAATAAACATATAAATTCATATTTTACAAGCATTTTGATATCGATTTTGCAGTAGGCAGCCATTTAATGTCACTCTTGCGCATCGATCTGTTCATGATTGCCGAATAGTAATGGAATTATTGATTTAATTTGATAAAGCTGCAACCTTTAGCTACATTTTAAGGGGTTTTTATTAAGGTAACCATACGCGTTTGGATTTTAAGCTAGGTTTTAAGGGTATTACTTTTAAAATAAACATATAAATTCATATTTTACAAGCATTTTGATATCGATTTTGCAGTAGGCAGCCATTTAATGTCACTCTTGCGCATCGATCTGTTCATGATTGCCGAATAGTAATGGAATTATTGATTTAATTTGATAAAGCTGCAACCTTTAGCTACATTTTAAGGGGTTTTTATTAAGGTAACCATACGCGTTTGGATTTTAAGCTAGGTTTTAAGGGTATTACTTTTAAAATAAACATATAAATTCATATTTTACAAGCATTTTGATATCGATTTTGCAGTAGGCAGCCATTTAATGTCACTCTTGCGCATCGATCTGTTCATGATTGCCGAATAGTAATGGAATTATTGATTTAATTTGATAAAGCTGCAACCTTTAGCTACATTTTAAGGGGTTTTTATTAAGGTAACCATACGCGTTTGGATTTTAAGCTAGGTTTTAAGGGTATTACTTTTAAAATAAACATATAAATTCATATTTTACAAGCATTTTGATATCGATTTTGCAGTAGGCAGCCATTTAATGTCACTCTTGCGCATCGATCTGTTCATGATTGCCGAATAGTAATGGAATTATTGATTTAATTTGATAAAGCTGCAACCTTTAGCTACATTTTAAGGGGTTTTTATTAAGGTAACCATACGCGTTTGGATTTTAAGCTAGGTTTTAAGGGTATTACTTTTAAAATAAACATATAAATTCA
This sequence comes from Melieria crassipennis, assembly GCA_963668005.1. NCBI lineage: Eukaryota > Metazoa > Arthropoda > Insecta > Diptera > Ulidiidae > Melieria > Melieria crassipennis. Next base: position 86,458 of record CAVLFC010000039.1, on the reverse strand, counting down.
TATTTTACAAGCATTTTGATATCGATTTTGCAGTAGGCAGCCATTTAATGTCACTCTTGCGCATCGATCTGTTCATGATTGCCGAATAGTAATGGAATTATTGATTTAATTTGATAAAGCTGCAACCTTTAGCTACATTTTAAGGGGTTTTTATTAAGGTAACCATACGCGTTTGGATTTTAAGCTAGGTTTTAAGGGTATTACTTTTAAAATAAACATATAAATTCATATTTTACAAGCATTTTGATATCGATTTTGCAGTAGGCAGCCATTTAATGTCACTCTTGCGCATCGATCTGTTCATGATTGCCGAATAGTAATGGAATTATTGATTTAATTTGATAAAGCTGCAACCTTTAGCTACATTTTAAGGGGTTTTTATTAAGGTAACCATACGCGTTTGGATTTTAAGCTAGGTTTTAAGGGTATTACTTTTAAAATAAACATATAAATTCATATTTTACAAGCATTTTGATATCGATTTTGCAGTAGGCAGCCATTTAATGTCACTCTTGCGCATCGATCTGTTCATGATTGCCGAATAGTAATGGAATTATTGATTTAATTTGATAAAGCTGCAACCTTTAGCTACATTTTAAGGGGTTTTTATTAAGGTAACCATACGCGTTTGGATAAGCTAGGTTTTAAGGGTATTACTTTTAAAATAAACATATAAATTCATATTTTACAAGCATTTTGATATCGATTTTGCAGTAGGCAGCCATTTAATGTCACTCTTGCGCATCGATCTGTTCATGATTGCCGAATAGTAATGGAATTATTGATTTAATTTGATAAAGCTGCAACCTTTAGCTACATTTTAAGGGGTTTTTATTAAGGTAACCATACGCGTTTGGATTTTAAGCTAGGTTTTAAGGGTATTACTTTTAAAATAAACATATAAATTCATATTTTACAAGCATTTTGATATCGATTTTGCAGTAGGCAGCCATTTAATGTCACTCTTGCGCATCGATCTGTTCATGATTGCCGAATAGTAATGGAATCATTGATTTAATTTGATAAAGCTGCAACCTTTAGCTACATTTTAAGGGGTTTTTATTAAGGTAACCATACGCGTTTGGATTTTAAGCTAGGTTTTAAGGGTATTACTTTTAAAATAAACATATAAATTCATATTTTACAAGCATTTTGATATCGATTTTGCAGTAGGCAGCCATTTAATGTCACTCTTGCGCATCGATCTGTTCATGATTGCCGAATAGTAATGGAATTATTGATTTAATTTGATAAAGCTGCAACCTTTAGCTACATTTTAAGGGGTTTTTATTAAGGTAACCATACGCGTTTGGATTTTAAGCTAGGTTTTAAGGGTATTACTTTTAAAATAAACATATAAATTCATATTTTACAAGCATTTTGATATCGATTTTGCAGTAGGCAGCCATTTAATGTCACTCTTGCGCATCGATCTGTTCATGATTGCCGAATAGTAATGGAATTATTGATTTAATTTGATAAAGCTGCAACCTTTAGCTACATTTTAAGGGGTTTTTATTAAGGTAACCATACGCGTTTGGATTTTAAGCTAGGTTTTAAGGGTATTACTTTTAAAATAAACATATAAATTCATATTTTACAAGCATTTTGATATCGATTTTGCAGTAGGCAGCCATTTAATGTCACTCTTGCGCATCGATCTGTTCATGATTGCCGAATAGTAATGGAATCATTGATTTAATTTGATAAAGCTGCAACCTTTAGCTACATTTTAAGGGGTTTTTATTAAGGTAACCATACGCGTTTGGATTTTAAGCTAGGTTTTAAGGGTATTACTTTTAAAATAAACATATAAATTCATATTTTACAAGCATTTTGATATCGATTTTGCAGTAGGCAGCCATTTAATGTCACTCTTGCGCATCGATCTGTTCATGATTGCCGAATAGTAATGGAATTATTGATTTAATTTGATAAAGCTGCAACCTTTAGCTACATTTTAAGGGGTTTTTATTAAGGTAACCATACGCGTTTGGATTTTAAGCTAGGTTTTAAGGGTATTACTTTTAAAATAAACATATAAATTCATATTTTACAAGCATTTTGATATCGATTTTGCAGTAGGCAGCCATTTAATGTCACTCTTGCGCATCGATCTGTTCATGATTGCCGAATAGTAATGGAATTATTGATTTAATTTGATAAAGCTGCAACCTTTAGCTACATTTTAAGGGGTTTTTATTAAGGTAACCATACGCGTTTGGATTTTAAGCTAGGTTTTAAGGGTATTACTTTTAAAATAAACATATAAATTCATATTTTACAAGCATTTTGATATCGATTTTGCAGTAGGCAGCCATTTAATGTCACTCTTGCGCATCGATCTGTTCATGATTGCCGAATAGTAATGGAATTATTGATTTAATTTGATAAAGCTGCAACCTTTAGCTACATTTTAAGGGGTTTTTATTAAGGTAACCATACGCGTTTGGATTTTAAGCTAGGTTTTAAGGGTATTACTTTTAAAATAAACATATAAATTCATATTTTACAAGCATTTTGATATCGATTTTGCAGTAGGCAGCCATTTAATGTCACTCTTGCGCATCGATCTGTTCATGATTGCCGAATAGTAATGGAATCATTGATTTAATTTGATAAAGCTGCAACCTTTAGCTACATTTTAAGGGGTTTTTATTAAGGTAACCATACGCGTTTGGATTTTAAGCTAGGTTTTAAGGGTATTACTTTTAAAATAAACATATAAATTCATATTTTACAAGCATTTTGATATCGATTTTGCAGTAGGCAGCCATTTAATGTCACTCTTGCGCATCGATCTGTTCATGATTGCCGAATAGTAATGGAATTATTGATTTAATTTGATAAAGCTGCAACCTTTAGCTACATTTTAAGGGGTTTTTATTAAGGTAACCATACGCGTTTGGATTTTAAGCTAGGTTTTAAGGGTATTACTTTTAAAATAAACATATAAATTCATATTTTACAAGCATTTTGATATCGATTTTGCAGTAGGCAGCCATTTAATGTCACTCTTGCGCATCGATCTGTTCATGATTGACGAATAGTAATGGAATTATTGATTTAATTTGATAAAGCTGCAACCTTTAGCTACATTTTAAGGGGTTTTTATTAAGGTAACCATACGCGTTTGGATTTTAAGCTAGGTTTTAAGGGTATTACTTTTAAAATAAACATATAAATTCATATTTTACAAGCATTTTGATATCGATTTTGCAGTAGGCAGCCATTTAATGTCACTCTTGCGCATCGATCTGTTCATGATTGCCGAATAGTAATGGAATCATTGATTTAATTTGATAAAGCTGCAACCTTTAGCTACATTTTAAGGGGTTTTTATTAAGGTAACCATACGCGTTTGGATTTTAAGCTAGGTTTTAAGGGTATTACTTTTAAAATAAACATATAAATTCATATTTTACAAGCATTTTGATATCGATTTTGCAGTAGGCAGCCATTTAATGTCACTCTTGCGCATCGATCTGTTCATGATTGCCGAATAGTAATGGAATTATTGATTTAATTTGATAAAGCTGCAACCTTTAGCTACATTTTAAGGGGTTTTTATTAAGGTAACCATACGCGTTTGGATTTTAAGCTAGGTTTTAAGGGTATTACTTTTAAAATAAACATATAAATTCATATTTTACAAGCATTTTGATATCGATTTTGCAGTAGGCAGCCATTTAATGTCACTCTTGCGCATCGATCTGTTCATGATTGCCGAATAGTAATGGAATTATTGATTTAATTTGATAAAGCTGCAACCTTTAGCTACATTTTAAGGGGTTTTTATTAAGGTAACCATACGCGTTTGGATTTTAAGCTAGGTTTTAAGGGTATTACTTTTAAAATAAACATATAAATTCATATTTTACAAGCATTTTGATATCGATTTTGCAGTAGGCAGCCATTTAATGTCACTCTTGCGCATCGATCTGTTCATGATTGCCGAATAGTAATGGAATTATTGATTTAATTTGATAAAGCTGCAACCTTTAGCTACATTTTAAGGGGTTTTTATTAAGGTAACCATACGCGTTTGGATTTTAAGCTAGGTTTTAAGGGTATTACTTTTAAAATAAACATATAAATTCATATTTTACAAGCATTTTGATATCGATTTTGCAGTAGGCAGCCATTTAATGTCACTCTTGCGCATCGATCTGTTCATGATTGCCGAATAGTAATGGAATCATTGATTTAATTTGATAAAGCTGCAACCTTTAGCTACATTTTAAGGGGTTTTTATTAAGGTAACCATACGCGTTTGGATTTTAAGCTAGGTTTTAAGGGTATTACTTTTAAAATAAACATATAAATTCATATTTTACAAGCATTTTGATATCGATTTTGCAGTAGGCAGCCATTTAATGTCACTCTTGCGCATCGATCTGTTCATGATTGCCGAATAGTAATGGAATTATTGATTTAATTTGATAAAGCTGCAACCTTTAGCTACATTTTAAGGGGTTTTTATTAAGGTAACCATACGCGTTTGGATTTTAAGCTAGGTTTTAAGGGTATTACTTTTAAAATAAACATATAAATTCATATTTTACAAGCATTTTGATATCGATTTTGCAGTAGGCAGCCATTTAATGTCACTCTTGCGCATCGATCTGTTCATGATTGCCGAATAGTAATGGAATTATTGATTTAATTTGATAAAGCTGCAACCTTTAGCTACATTTTAAGGGGTTTTTATTAAGGTAACCATACGCGTTTGGATTTTAAGCTAGGTTTTAAGGGTATTACTTTTAAAATAAACATATAAATTCATATTTTACAAGCATTTTGATATCGATTTTGCAGTAGGCAGCCATTTAATGTCACTCTTGCGCATCGATCTGTTCATGATTGCCGAATAGTAATGGAATTATTGATTTAATTTGATAAAGCTGCAACCTTTAGCTACATTTTAAGGGGTTTTTATTAAGGTAACCATACGCGTTTGGATTTTAAGCTAGGTTTTAAGGGTATTACTTTTAAAATAAACATATAAATTCATATTTTACAAGCATTTTGATATCGATTTTGCAGTAGGCAGCCATTTAATGTCACTCTTGCGCATCGATCTGTTCATGATTGCCGAATAGTAATGGAATCATTGATTTAATTTGATAAAGCTGCAACCTTTAGCTACATTTTAAGGGGTTTTTATTAAGGTAACCATACGCGTTTGGATTTTAAGCTAGGTTTTAAGGGTATTACTTTTAAAATAAACATATAAATTCATATTTTACAAGCATTTTGATATCGATTTTGCAGTAGGCAGCCATTTAATGTCACTCTTGCGCATCGATCTGTTCATGATTGCCGAATAGTAATGGAATTATTGATTTAATTTGATAAAGCTGCAACCTTTAGCTACATTTTAAGGGGTTTTTATTAAGGTAACCATACGCGTTTGGATTTTAAGCTAGGTTTTAAGGGTATTACTTTTAAAATAAACATATAAATTCATATTTTACAAGCATTTTGATATCGATTTTGCAGTAGGCAGCCATTTAATGTCACTCTTGCGCATCGATCTGTTCATGATTGCCGAATAGTAATGGAATTATTGATTTAATTTGATAAAGCTGCAACCTTTAGCTACATTTTAAGGGGTTTTTATTAAGGTAACCATACGCGTTTGGATTTTAAGCTAGGTTTTAAGGGTATTACTTTTAAAATAAACATATAAATTCATATTTTACAAGCATTTTGATATCGATTTTGCAGTAGGCAGCCATTTAATGTCACTCTTGCGCATCGATCTGTTCATGATTGCCGAATAGTAATGGAATCATTGATTTAATTTGATAAAGCTGCAACCTTTAGCTACATTTTAAGGGGTTTTTATTAAGGTAACCATACGCGTTTGGATTTTAAGCTAGGTTTTAAGGGTATTACTTTTAAAATAAACATATAAATTCATATTTTACAAGCATTTTGATATCGATTTTGCAGTAGGCAGCCATTTAATGTCACTCTTGCGCATCGATCTGTTCATGATTGCCGAATAGTAATGGAATTATTGATTTAATTTGATAAAGCTGCAACCTTTAGCTACATTTTAAGGGGTTTTTATTAAGGTAACCATACGCGTTTGGATTTTAAGCTAGGTTTTAAGGGTATTACTTTTAAAATAAACATATAAATTCATATTTTACAAGCATTTTGATATCGATTTTGCAGTAGGCAGCCATTTAATGTCACTCTTGCGCATCGATCTGTTCATGATTGCCGAATAGTAATGGAATTATTGATTTAATTTGATAAAGCTGCAACCTTTAGCTACATTTTAAGGGGTTTTTATTAAGGTAACCATACGCGTTTGGATTTTAAGCTAGGTTTTAAGGGTATTACTTTTAAAATAAACATATAAATTCATATTTTACAAGCATTTTGATATCGATTTTGCAGTAGGCAGCCATTTAATGTCACTCTTGCGCATCGATCTGTTCATGATTGCCGAATAGTAATGGAATTATTGATTTAATTTGATAAAGCTGCAACCTTTAGCTACATTTTAAGGGGTTTTTATTAAGGTAACCATACGCGTTTGGATTTTAAGCTAGGTTTTAAGGGTATTACTTTTAAAATAAACATATAAATTCATATTTTACAAGCATTTTGATATCGATTTTGCAGTAGGCAGCCATTTAATGTCACTCTTGCGCATCGATCTGTTCATGATTGCCGAATAGTAATGGAATCATTGATTTAATTTGATAAAGCTGCAACCTTTAGCTACATTTTAAGGGGTTTTTATTAAGGTAACCATACGCGTTTGGATTTTAAGCTAGGTTTTAAGGGTATTACTTTTAAAATAAACATATAAATTCATATTTTACAAGCATTTTGATATCGATTTTGCAGTAGGCAGCCATTTAATGTCACTCTTGCGCATCGATCTGTTCATGATTGCCGAATAGTAATGGAATTATTGATTTAATTTGATAAAGCTGCAACCTTTAGCTACATTTTAAGGGGTTTTTATTAAGGTAACCATACGCGTTTGGATTTTAAGCTAGGTTTTAAGGGTATTACTTTTAAAATAAACATATAAATTCATATTTTACAAGCATTTTGATATCGATTTTGCAGTAGGCAGCCATTTAATGTCACTCTTGCGCATCGATCTGTTCATGATTGCCGAATAGTAATGGAATTATTGATTTAATTTGATAAAGCTGCAACCTTTAGCTACATTTTAAGGGGTTTTTATTAAGGTAACCATACGCGTTTGGATTTTAAGCTAGGTTTTAAGGGTATTACTTTTAAAATAAACATATAAATTCATATTTTACAAGCATTTTGATATCGATTTTGCAGTAGGCAGCCATTTAATGTCACTCTTGCGCATCGATCTGTTCATGATTGCCGAATAGTAATGGAATTATTGATTTAATTTGATAAAGCTGCAACCTTTAGCTACATTTTAAGGGGTTTTTATTAAGGTAACCATACGCGTTTGGATTTTAAGCTAGGTTTTAAGGGTATTACTTTTAAAATAAACATATAAATTCATATTTTACAAGCATTTTGATATCGATTTTGCAGTAGGCAGCCATTTAATGTCACTCTTGCGCATCGATCTGTTCATGATTGCCGAATAGTAATGGAATCATTGATTTAATTTGATAAAGCTGCAACCTTTAGCTACATTTTAAGGGGTTTTTATTAAGGTAACCATACGCGTTTGGATTTTAAGCTAGGTTTTAAGGGTATTACTTTTAAAATAAACATATAAATTCATATTTTACAAGCATTTTGATATCGATTTTGCAGTAGGCAGCCATTTAATGTCACTCTTGCGCATCGATCTGTTCATGATTGCCGAATAGTAATGGAATTATTGATTTAATTTGATAAAGCTGCAACCTTTAGCTACATTTTAAGGGGTTTTTATTAAGGTAACCATACGCGTTTGGATTTTAAGCTAGGTTTTAAGGGTATTACTTTTAAAATAAACATATAAATTCATATTTTACAAGCATTTTGATATCGATTTTGCAGTAGGCAGCCATTTAATGTCACTCTTGCGCATCGATCTGTTCATGATTGCCGAATAGTAATGGAATTATTGATTTAATTTGATAAAGCTGCAACCTTTAGCTACATTTTAAGGGGTTTTTATTAAGGTAACCATACGCGTTTGGATTTTAAGCTAGGTTTTAAGGGTATTACTTTTAAAATAAACATATAAATTCATATTTTACAAGCATTTTGATATCGATTTTGCAGTAGGCAGCCATTTAATGTCACTCTTGCGCATCGATCTGTTCATGATTGCCGAATAGTAATGGAATTATTGATTTAATTTGATAAAGCTGCAACCTTTAGCTACATTTTAAGGGGTTTTTATTAAGGTAACCATACGCGTTTGGATTTTAAGCTAGGTTTTAAGGGTATTACTTTTAAAATAAACATATAAATTCATATTTTACAAGCATTTTGATATCGATTTTGCAGTAGGCAGCCATTTAATGTCACTCTTGCGCATCGATCTGTTCATGATTGCCGAATAGTAATGGAATTATTGATTTAATTTGATAAAGCTGCAACCTTTAGCTACATTTTAAGGGGTTTTTATTAAGGTAACCATACGCGTTTGGATTTTAAGCTAGGTTTTAAGGGTATTACTTTTAAAATAAACATATAAATTCATATTTTACAAGCATTTTGATATCGATTTTGCAGTAGGCAGCCATTTAATGTCACTCTTGCGCATCGATCTGTTCATGATTGCCGAATAGTAATGGAATTATTGATTTAATTTGATAAAGCTGCAACCTTTAGCTACATTTTAAGGGGTTTTTATTAAGGTAACCATACGCGTTTGGATTTTAAGCTAGGTTTTAAGGGTATTACTTTTAAAATAAACATATAAATTCATATTTTACAAGCATTTTGATATCGATTTTGCAGTAGGCAGCCATTTAATGTCACTCTTGCGCATCGATCTGTTCATGATTGCCGAATAGTAATGGAATTATTGATTTAATTTGATAAAGCTGCAACCTTTAGCTACATTTTAAGGGGTTTTTATTAAGGTAACCATACGCGTTTGGATTTTAAGCTAGGTTTTAAGGGTATTACTTTTAAAATAAACATATAAATTCATATTTTACAAGCATTTTGATATCGATTTTGCAGTAGGCAGCCATTTAATGTCACTCTTGCGCATCGATCTGTTCATGATTGCCGAATAGTAATGGAATTATTGATTTAATTTGATAAAGCTGCAACCTTTAGCTACATTTTAAGGGGTTTTTATTAAGGTAACCATACGCGTTTGGATTTTAAGCTAGGTTTTAAGGGTATTACTTTTAAAATAAACATATAAATTCATATTTTACAAGCATTTTGATATCGATTTTGCAGTAGGCAGCCATTTAATGTCACTCTTGCGCATCGATCTGTTCATGATTGCCGAATAGTAATGGAATTATTGATTTAATTTGATAAAGCTGCAACCTTTAGCTACATTTTAAGGGGTTTTTATTAAGGTAACCATACGCGTTTGGATTTTAAGCTAGGTTTTAAGGGTATTACTTTTAAAATAAACATATAAATTCATATTTTACAAGCATTTTGATATCGATTTTGCAGTAGGCAGCCATTTAATGTCACTCTTGCGCATCGATCTGTTCATGATTGCCGAATAGTAATGGAATTATTGATTTAATTTGATAAAGCTGCAACCTTTAGCTACATTTTAAGGGGTTTTTATTAAGGTAACCATACGCGTTTGGATTTTAAGCTAGGTTTTAAGGGTATTACTTTTAAAATAAACATATAAATTCATATTTTACAAGCATTTTGATATCGATTTTGCAGTAGGCAGCCATTTAATGTCACTCTTGCGCATCGATCTGTTCATGATTGCCGAATAGTAATGGAATTATTGATTTAATTTGATAAAGCTGCAACCTTTAGCTACATTTTAAGGGGTTTTTATTAAGGTAACCATACGCGTTTGGATTTTAAGCTACGTTTTAAGGGTATTACTTTTAAAATAAACATATAAATTCATATTTTACAAGCATTTTGATATCGATTTTGCAGTAGGCAGCCATTTAATGTCACTCTTGCGCATCGATCTGTTCATGATTGCCGAATAGTAATGGAATTATTGATTTAATTTGATAAAGCTGCAACCTTTAGCTACATTTTAAGGGGTTTTTATTAAGGTAACCATACGCGTTTGGATTTTAAGCTAGGTTTTAAGGGTATTACTTTTAAAATAAACATATAAATTCATATTTTACAAGCATTTTGATATCGATTTTGCAGTAGGCAGCCATTTAATGTCACTCTTGCGCATCGATCTGTTCATGATTGCCGAATAGTAATGGAATTATTGATTTAATTTGATAAAGCTGCAACCTTTAGCTACATTTTAAGGGGTTTTTATTAAGGTAACCATACGCGTTTGGATTTTAAGCTAGGTTTTAAGGGTATTACTTTTAAAATAAACATATAAATTCATATTTTACAAGCATTTTGATATCGATTTTGCAGTAGGCAGCCATTTAATGTCACTCTTGCGCATCGATCTGTTCATGATTGCCGAATAGTAATGGAATTATTGATTTAATTTGATAAAGCTGCAACCTTTAGCTACATTTTAAGGGGTTTTTATTAAGGTAACCATACGCGTTTGGATTTTAAGCTAGGTTTTAAGGGTATTACTTTTAAAATAAACATATAAATTCATATTTTACAAGCATTTTGATATCGATTTTGCAGTAGGCAGCCATTTAATGTCACTCTTGCGCATCGATCTGTTCATGATTGCCGAATAGTAATGGAATTATTGATTTAATTTGATAAAGCTGCAACCTTTAGCTACATTTTAAGGGGTTTTTATTAAGGTAACCATACGCGTTTGGATTTTAAGCTAGGTTTTAAGGGTATTACTTTTAAAATAAACATATAAATTCATATTTTACAAGCATTTTGATATCGATTTTGCAGTAGGCAGCCATTTAATGTCACTCTTGCGCATCGATCTGTTCATGATTGCCGAATAGTAATGGAATTATTGATTTAATTTGATAAAGCTGCAACCTTTAGCTACATTTTAAGGGGTTTTTATTAAGGTAACCATACGCGTTTGGATTTTAAGCTAGGTTTTAAGGGTATTACTTTTAAAATAAACATATAAATTCATATTTTACAAGCATTTTGATATCGATTTTGCAGTAGGCAGCCATTTAATGTCACTCTTGCGCATCGATCTGTTCATGATTGCCGAATAGTAATGGAATTATTGATTTAATTTGATAAAGCTGCAACCTTTAGCTACATTTTAAGGGGTTTTTATTAAGGTAACCATACGCGTTTGGATTTTAAGCTAGGTTTTAAGGGTATTACTTTTAAAATAAACATATAAATTCATATTTTACAAGCATTTTGATATCGATTTTGCAGTAGGCAGCCATTTAATGTCACTCTTGCGCATCGATCTGTTCATGATTGCCGAATAGTAATGGAATTATTGATTTAATTTGATAAAGCTGCAACCTTTAGCTACATTTTAAGGGGTTTTTATTAAGGTAACCATACGCGTTTGGATTTTAAGCTAGGTTTTAAGGGTATTACTTTTAAAATAAACATATAAATTCATATTTTACAAGCATTTTGATATCGATTTTGCAGTAGGCAGCCATTTAATGTCACTCTTGCGCATCGATCTGTTCATGATTGCCGAATAGTAATGGAATTATTGATTTAATTTGATAAAGCTGCAACCTTTAGCTACATTTTAAGGGGTTTTTATTAAGGTAACCATACGCGTTTGGATTTTAAGCTAGGTTTTAAGGGTATTACTTTTAAAATAAACATATAAATTCATATTTTACAAGCATTTTGATATCGATTTTGCAGTAGGCAGCCATTTAATGTCACTCTTGCGCATCGATCTGTTCATGATTGCCGAATAGTAATGGAATTATTGATTTAATTTGATAAAGCTGCAACCTTTAGCTACATTTTAAGGGGTTTTTATTAAGGTAACCATACGCGTTTGGATTTTAAGCTAGGTTTTAAGGGTATTACTTTTAAAATAAACATATAAATTCATATTTTACAAGCATTTTGATATCGATTTTGCAGTAGGCAGCCATTTAATGTCACTCTTGCGCATCGATCTGTTCATGATTGCCGAATAGTAATGGAATTATTGATTTAATTTGATAAAGCTGCAACCTTTAGCTACATTTTAAGGGGTTTTTATTAAGGTAACCATACGCGTTTGGATTTTAAGCTAGGTTTTAAGGGTATTACTTTTAAAATAAACATATAAATTCATATTTTACAAGCATTTTGATATCGATTTTGCAGTAGGCAGCCATTTAATGTCACTCTTGCGCATCGATCTGTTCATGATTGCCGAATAGTAATGGAATTATTGATTTAATTTGATAAAGCTGCAACCTTTAGCTACATTTTAAGGGGTTTTTATTAAGGTAACCATACGCGTTTGGATTTTAAGCTAGGTTTTAAGGGTATTACTTTTAAAATAAACATATAAATTCATATTTTACAAGCATTTTGATATCGATTTTGCAGTAGGCAGCCATTTAATGTCACTCTTGCGCATCGATCTGTTCATGATTGCCGAATAGTAATGGAATTATTGATTTAATTTGATAAAGCTGCAACCTTTAGCTACATTTTAAGGGGTTTTTATTAAGGTAACCATACGCGTTTGGATTTTAAGCTAGGTTTTAAGGGTATTACTTTTAAAATAAACATATAAATTCATATTTTACAAGCATTTTGATATCGATTTTGCAGTAGGCAGCCATTTAATGTCACTCTTGCGCATCGATCTGTTCATGATTGCCGAATAGTAATGGAATTATTGATTTAATTTGATAAAGCTGCAACCTTTAGCTACATTTTAAGGGGTTTTTATTAAGGTAACCATACGCGTTTGGATTTTAAGCTAGGTTTTAAGGGTATTACTTTTAAAATAAACATATAAATTCATATTTTACAAGCATTTTGATATCGATTTTGCAGTAGGCAGCCATTTAATGTCACTCTTGCGCATCGATCTGTTCATGATTGCCGAATAGTAATGGAATTATTGATTTAATTTGATAAAGCTGCAACCTTTAGCTACATTTTAAGGGGTTTTTATTAAGGTAACCATACGCGTTTGGATTTTAAGCTAGGTTTTAAGGGTATTACTTTTAAAATAAACATATAAATTCATATTTTACAAGCATTTTGATATCGATTTTGCAGTAGGCAGCCATTTAATGTCACTCTTGCGCATCGATCTGTTCATGATTGCCGAATAGTAATGGAATTATTGATTTAATTTGATAAAGCTGCAACCTTTAGCTACATTTTAAGGGGTTTTTATTAAGGTAACCATACGCGTTTGGATTTTAAGCTAGGTTTTAAGGGTATTACTTTTAAAATAAACATATAAATTCATATTTTACAAGCATTTTGATATCGATTTTGCAGTAGGCAGCCATTTAATGTCACTCTTGCGCATCGATCTGTTCATGATTGCCGAATAGTAATGGAATTATTGATTTAATTTGATAAAGCTGCAACCTTTAGCTACATTTTAAGGGGTTTTTATTAAGGTAACCATACGCGTTTGGATTTTAAGCTAGGTTTTAAGGGTATTACTTTTAAAATAAACATATAAATTCATATTTTACAAGCATTTTGATATCGATTTTGCAGTAGGCAGCCATTTAATGTCACTCTTGCGCATCGATCTGTTCATGATTGCCGAATAGTAATGGAATTATTGATTTAATTTGATAAAGCTGCAACCTTTAGCTACATTTTAAGGGGTTTTTATTAAGGTAACCATACGCGTTTGGATTTTAAGCTAGGTTTTAAGGGTATTACTTTTAAAATAAACATATAAATTCATATTTTACAAGCATTTTGATATCGATTTTGCAGTAGGCAGCCATTTAATGTCACTCTTGCGCATCGATCTGTTCATGATTGCCGAATAGTAATGGAATTATTGATTTAATTTGATAAAGCTGCAACCTTTAGCTACATTTTAAGGGGTTTTTATTAAGGTAACCATACGCGTTTGGATTTTAAGCTAGGTTTTAAGGGTATTACTTTTAAAATAAACATATAAATTCATATTTTACAAGCATTTTGATATCGATTTTGCAGTAGGCAGCCATTTAATGTCACTCTTGCGCATCGATCTGTTCATGATTGCCGAATAGTAATGGAATTATTGATTTAATTTGATAAAGCTGCAACCTTTAGCTACATTTTAAGGGGTTTTTATTAAGGTAACCATACGCGTTTGGATTTTAAGCTAGGTTTTAAGGGTATTACTTTTAAAATAAACATATAAATTCATATTTTACAAGCATTTTGATATCGATTTTGCAGTAGGCAGCCATTTAATGTCACTCTTGCGCATCGATCTGTTCATGATTGCCGAATAGTAATGGAATTATTGATTTAATTTGATAAAGCTGCAACCTTTAGCTACATTTTAAGGGGTTTTTATTAAGGTAACCATACGCGTTTGGATTTTAAGCTAGGTTTTAAGGGTATTACTTTTAAAATAAACATATAAATTCATATTTTACAAGCATTTTGATATCGATTTTGCAGTAGGCAGCCATTTAATGTCACTCTTGCGCATCGATCTGTTCATGATTGCCGAATAGTAATGGAATTATTGATTTAATTTGATAAAGCTGCAACCTTTAGCTACATTTTAAGGGGTTTTTATTAAGGTAACCATACGCGTTTGGATTTTAAGCTAGGTTTTAAGGGTATTACTTTTAAAATAAACATATAAATTCATATTTTACAAGCATTTTGATATCGATTTTGCAGTAGGCAGCCATTTAATGTCACTCTTGCGCATCGCTCTGTTCATGATTGCCGAATAGTAATGGAATTATTGATTTAATTTGATAAAGCTGCAACCTTTAGCTACATTTTAAGGGGTTTTTATTAAGGTAACCATACGCGTTTGGATTTTAAGCTAGGTTTTAAGGGTATTACTTTTAAAATAAACATATAAATTCATATTTTACAAGCATTTTGATATCGATTTTGCAGTAGGCAGCCATTTAATGTCACTCTTGCGCATCGCTCTGTTCATGATTGCCGAATAGTAATGGAATTATTGATTTAATTTGATAAAGCTGCAACCTTTAGCTACATTTTAAGGGGTTTTTATTAAGGTAACCATACGCGTTTGGATTTTAAGCTAGGTTTTAAGGGTATTACTTTTAAAATAAACATATAAATTCATATTTTACAAGCATTTTGATATCGATTTTGCAGTAGGCAGCCATTTAATGTCACTCTTGCGCATCGATCTGTTCATGATTGCCGAATAGTAATGGAATTATTGATTTAATTTGATAAAGCTGCAACCTTTAGCTACATTTTAAGGGGTTTTTATTAAGGTAACCATACGCGTTTGGATTTTAAGCTAGGTTTTAAGGGTATTACTTTTAAAATAAACATATAAATTCATATTTTACAAGCATTTTGATATCGATTTTGCAGTAGGCAGCCATTTAATGTCACTCTTGCGCATCGATCTGTTCATGATTGCCGAATAGTAATGGAATTATTGATTTAATTTGATAAAGCTGCAACCTTTAGCTACATTTTAAGGGGTTTTTATTAAGGTAACCATACGCGTTTGGATTTTAAGCTAGGTTTTAAGGGTATTACTTTTAAAATAAACATATAAATTCATATTTTACAAGCATTTTGATATCGATTTTGCAGTAGGCAGCCATTTAATGTCACTCTTGCGCATCGATCTGTTCATGATTGCCGAATAGTAATGGAATTATTGATTTAATTTGATAAAGCTGCAACCTTTAGCTACATTTTAAGGGGTTTTTATTAAGGTAACCATACGCGTTTGGATTTTAAGCTAGGTTTTAAGGGTATTACTTTTAAAATAAACATATAAATTCATATTTTACAAGCATTTTGATATCGATTTTGCAGTAGGCAGCCATTTAATGTCACTCTTGCGCATCGATCTGTTCATGATTGCCGAATAGTAATGGAATTATTGATTTAATTTGATAAAGCTGCAACCTTTAGCTACATTTTAAGGGGTTTTTATTAAGGTAACCATACGCGTTTGGATTTTAAGCTAGGTTTTAAGGGTATTACTTTTAAAATAAACATATAAATTCATATTTTACAAGCATTTTGATATCGATTTTGCAGTAGGCAGCCATTTAATGTCACTCTTGCGCATCGATCTGTTCATGATTGCCGAATAGTAATGGAATTATTGATTTAATTTGATAAAGCTGCAACCTTTAGCTACATTTTAAGGGGTTTTTATTAAGGTAACCATACGCGTTTGGATTTTAAGCTAGGTTTTAAGGGTATTACTTTTAAAATAAACATATAAATTCATATTTTACAAGCATTTTGATATCGATTTTGCAGTAGGCAGCCATTTAATGTCACTCTTGCGCATCGATCTGTTCATGATTGCCGAATAGTAATGGAATTATTGATTTAATTTGATAAAGCTGCAACCTTTAGCTACATTTTAAGGGGTTTTTATTAAGGTAACCATACGCGTTTGGATTTTAAGCTAGGTTTTAAGGGTATTACTTTTAAAATAAACATATAAATTCATATTTTACAAGCATTTTGATATCGATTTTGCAGTAGGCAGCCATTTAATGTCACTCTTGCGCATCGATCTGTTCATGATTGCCGAATAGTAATGGAATTATTGATTTAATTTGATAAAGCTGCAACCTTTAGCTACATTTTAAGGGGTTTTTATTAAGGTAACCATACGCGTTTGGATTTTAAGCTAGGTTTTAAGGGTATTACTTTTAAAATAAACATATAAATTCATATTTTACAAGCATTTTGATATCGATTTTGCAGTAGGCAGCCATTTAATGTCACTCTTGCGCATCGATCTGTTCATGATTGCCGAATAGTAATGGAATTATTGATTTAATTTGATAAAGCTGCAACCTTTAGCTACATTTTAAGGGGTTTTTATTAAGGTAACCATACGCGTTTGGATTTTAAGCTAGGTTTTAAGGGTATTACTTTTAAAATAAACATATAAATTCATATTTTACAAGCATTTTGATATCGATTTTGCAGTAGGCAGCCATTTAATGTCACTCTTGCGCATCGATCTGTTCATGATTGCCGAATAGTAATGGAATTATTGATTTAATTTGATAAAGCTGCAACCTTTAGCTACATTTTAAGGGGTTTTTATTAAGGTAACCATACGCGTTTGGATTTTAAGCTAGGTTTTAAGGGTATTACTTTTAAAATAAACATATAAATTCATATTTTACAAGCATTTTGATATCGATTTTGCAGTAGGCAGCCATTTAATGTCACTCTTGCGCATCGATCTGTTCATGATTGCCGAATAGTAATGGAATTATTGATTTAATTTGATAAAGCTGCAACCTTTAGCTACATTTTAAGGGGTTTTTATTAAGGTAACCATACGCGTTTGGATTTTAAGCTAGGTTTTAAGGGTATTACTTTTAAAATAAACATATAAATTCATATTTTACAAGCATTTTGATATCGATTTTGCAGTAGGCAGCCATTTAATGTCACTCTTGCGCATCGATCTGTTCATGATTGCCGAATAGTAATGGAATTATTGATTTAATTTGATAAAGCTGCAACCTTTAGCTACATTTTAAGGGGTTTTTATTAAGGTAACCATACGCGTTTGGATTTTAAGCTAGGTTTTAAGGGTATTACTTTTAAAATAAACATATAAATTCATATTTTACAAGCATTTTGATATCGATTTTGCAGTAGGCAGCCATTTAATGTCACTCTTGCGCATCGATCTGTTCATGATTGCCGAATAGTAATGGAATTATTGATTTAATTTGATAAAGCTGCAACCTTTAGCTACATTTTAAGGGGTTTTTATTAAGGTAACCATACGCGTTTGGATTTTAAGCTAGGTTTTAAGGGTATTACTTTTAAAATAAACATATAAATTCATATTTTACAAGCATTTTGATATCGATTTTGCAGTAGGCAGCCATTTAATGTCACTCTTGCGCATCGATCTGTTCATGATTGCCGAATAGTAATGGAATTATTGATTTAATTTGATAAAGCTGCAACCTTTAGCTACATTTTAAGGGGTTTTTATTAAGGTAACCATACGCGTTTGGATTTTAAGCTAGGTTTTAAGGGTATTACTTTTAAAATAAACATATAAATTCATATTTTACAAGCATTTTGATATCGATTTTGCAGTAGGCAGCCATTTAATGTCACTCTTGCGCATCGATCTGTTCATGATTGCCGAATAGTAATGGAATTATTGATTTAATTTGATAAAGCTGCAACCTTTAGCTACATTTTAAGGGGTTTTTATTAAGGTAACCATACGCGTTTGGATTTTAAGCTAGGTTTTAAGGGTATTACTTTTAAAATAAACATATAAATTCATATTTTACAAGCATTTTGATATCGATTTTGCAGTAGGCAGCCATTTAATGTCACTCTTGCGCATCGATCTGTTCATGATTGCCGAATAGTAATGGAATTATTGATTTAATTTGATAAAGCTGCAACCTTTAGCTACATTTTAAGGGGTTTTTATTAAGGTAACCATACGCGTTTGGATTTTAAGCTAGGTTTTAAGGGTATTACTTTTAAAATAAACATATAAATTCATATTTTACAAGCATTTTGATATCGATTTTGCAGTAGGCAGCCATTTAATGTCACTCTTGCGCATCGATCTGTTCATGATTGCCGAATAGTAATGGAATTATTGATTTAATTTGATAAAGCTGCAACCTTTAGCTACATTTTAAGGGGTTTTTATTAAGGTAACCATACGCGTTTGGATTTTAAGCTAGGTTTTAAGGGTATTACTTTTAAAATAAACATATAAATTCATATTTTACAAGCATTTTGATATCGATTTTGCAGTAGGCAGCCATTTAATGTCACTCTTGCGCATCGATCTGTTCATGATTGCCGAATAGTAATGGAATTATTGATTTAATTTGATAAAGCTGCAACCTTTAGCTACATTTTAAGGGGTTTTTATTAAGGTAACCATACGCGTTTGGATTTTAAGCTAGGTTTTAAGGGTATTACTTTTAAAATAAACATATAAATTCATATTTTACAAGCATTTTGATATCGATTTTGCAGTAGGCAGCCATTTAATGTCACTCTTGCGCATCGATCTGTTCATGATTGCCGAATAGTAATGGAATTATTGATTTAATTTGATAAAGCTGCAACCTTTAGCTACATTTTAAGGGGTTTTTATTAAGGTAACCATACGCGTTTGGATTTTAAGCTAGGTTTTAAGGGTATTACTTTTAAAATAAACATATAAATTCATATTTTACAAGCATTTTGATATCGATTTTGCAGTAGGCAGCCATTTAATGTCACTCTTGCGCATCGATCTGTTCATGATTGCCGAATAGTAATGGAATTATTGATTTAATTTGATAAAGCTGCAACCTTTAGCTACATTTTAAGGGGTTTTTATTAAGGTAACCATACGCGTTTGGATTTTAAGCTAGGTTTTAAGGGTATTACTTTTAAAATAAACATATAAATTCATATTTTACAAGCATTTTGATATCGATTTTGCAGTAGGCAGCCATTTAATGTCACTCTTGCGCATCGATCTGTTCATGATTGCCGAATAGTAATGGAATTATTGATTTAATTTGATAAAGCTGCAACCTTTAGCTACATTTTAAGGGGTTTTTATTAAGGTAACCATACGCGTTTGGATTTTAAGCTAGGTTTTAAGGGTATTACTTTTAAAATAAACATATAAATTCATATTTTACAAGCATTTTGATATCGATTTTGCAGTAGGCAGCCATTTAATGTCACTCTTGCGCATCGATCTGTTCATGATTGCCGAATAGTAATGGAATTATTGATTTAATTTGATAAAGCTGCAACCTTTAGCTACATTTTAAGGGGTTTTTATTAAGGTAACCATACGCGTTTGGATTTTAAGCTAGGTTTTAAGGGTATTACTTTTAAAATAAACATATAAATTCATATTTTACAAGCATTTTGATATCGATTTTGCAGTAGGCAGCCATTTAATGTCACTCTTGCGCATCGATCTGTTCATGATTGCCGAATAGTAATGGAATTATTGATTTAATTTGATAAAGCTGCAACCTTTAGCTACATTTTAAGGGGTTTTTATTAAGGTAACCATACGCGTTTGGATTTTAAGCTAGGTTTTAAGGGTATTACTTTTAAAATAAACATATAAATTCATATTTTACAAGCATTTTGATATCGATTTTGCAGTAGGCAGCCATTTAATGTCACTCTTGCGCATCGATCTGTTCATGATTGCCGAATAGTAATGGAATTATTGATTTAATTTGATAAAGCTGCAACCTTTAGCTACATTTTAAGGGGTTTTTATTAAGGTAACCATACGCGTTTGGATTTTAAGCTAGGTTTTAAGGGTATTACTTTTAAAATAAACATATAAATTCATATTTTACAAGCATTTTGATATCGATTTTGCAGTAGGCAGCCATTTAATGTCACTCTTGCGCATCGATCTGTTCATGATTGCCGAATAGTAATGGAATTATTGATTTAATTTGATAAAGCTGCAACCTTTAGCTACATTTTAAGGGGTTTTTATTAAGGTAACCATACGCGTTTGGATTTTAAGCTAGGTTTTAAGGGTATTACTTTTAAAATAAACATATAAATTCATATTTTACAAGCATTTTGATATCGATTTTGCAGTAGGCAGCCATTTAATGTCACTCTTGCGCATCGATCTGTTCATGATTGCCGAATAGTAATGGAATTATTGATTTAATTTGATAAAGCTGCAACCTTTAGCTACATTTTAAGGGGTTTTTATTAAGGTAACCATACGCGTTTGGATTTTAAGCTAGGTTTTAAGGGTATTACTTTTAAAATAAACATATAAATTCATATTTTACAAGCATTTTGATATCGATTTTGCAGTAGGCAGCCATTTAATGTCACTCTTGCGCATCGATCTGTTCATGATTGCCGAATAGTAATGGAATTATTGATTTAATTTGATAAAGCTGCAACCTTTAGCTACATTTTAAGGGGTTTTTATTAAGGTAACCATACGCGTTTGGATTTTAAGCTAGGTTTTAAGGGTATTACTTTTAAAATAAACATATAAATTCATATTTTACAAGCATTTTGATATCGATTTTGCAGTAGGCAGCCATTTAATGTCACTCTTGCGCATCGATCTGTTCATGATTGCCGAATAGTAATGGAATTATTGATTTAATTTGATAAAGCTGCAACCTTTAGCTACATTTTAAGGGGTTTTTATTAAGGTAACCATACGCGTTTGGATTTTAAGCTAGGTTTTAAGGGTATTACTTTTAAAATAAACATATAAATTCATATTTTACAAGCATTTTGATATCGATTTTGCAGTAGGCAGCCATTTAATGTCACTCTTGCGCATCGATCTGTTCATGATTGCCGAATAGTAATGGAATTATTGATTTAATTTGATAAAGCTGCAACCTTTAGCTACATTTTAAGGGGTTTTTATTAAGGTAACCATACGCGTTTGGATTTTAAGCTAGGTTTTAAGGGTATTACTTTTAAAATAAACATATAAATTCATATTTTACAAGCATTTTGATATCGATTTTGCAGTAGGCAGCCATTTAATGTCACTCTTGCGCATCGATCTGTTCATGATTGCCGAATAGTAATGGAATTATTGATTTAATTTGATAAAGCTGCAACCTTTAGCTACATTTTAAGGGGTTTTTATTAAGGTAACCATACGCGTTTGGATTTTAAGCTAGGTTTTAAGGGTATTACTTTTAAAATAAACATATAAATTCATATTTTACAAGCATTTTGATATCGATTTTGCAGTAGGCAGCCATTTAATGTCACTCTTGCGCATCGATCTGTTCATGATTGCCGAATAGTAATGGAATTATTGATTTAATTTGATAAAGCTGCAACCTTTAGCTACATTTTAAGGGGTTTTTATTAAGGTAACCATACGCGTTTGGATTTTAAGCTAGGTTTTAAGGGTATTACTTTTAAAATAAACATATAAATTCATATTTTACAAGCATTTTGATATCGATTTTGCAGTAGGCAGCCATTTAATGTCACTCTTGCGCATCGATCTGTTCATGATTGCCGAATAGTAATGGAATTATTGATTTAATTTGATAAAGCTGCAACCTTTAGCTACATTTTAAGGGGTTTTTATTAAGGTAACCATACGCGTTTGGATTTTAAGCTAGGTTTTAAGGGTATTACTTTTAAAATAAACATATAAATTCATATTTTACAAGCATTTTGATATCGATTTTGCAGTAGGCAGCCATTTAATGTCACTCTTGCGCATCGCTCTGTTCATGATTGCCGAATAGTAATGGAATTATTGATTTAATTTGATAAAGCTGCAACCTTTAGCTACATTTTAAGGGGTTTTTATTAAGGTAACCATACGCGTTTGGATTTTAAGCTAGGTTTTAAGGGTATTACTTTTAAAATAAACATATAAATTCATATTTTACAAGCATTTTGATATCGATTTTGCAGTAGGCAGCCATTTAATGTCACTCTTGCGCATCGATCTGTTCATGATTGCCGAATAGTAATGGAATTATTGATTTAATTTGATAAAGCTGCAACCTTTAGCTACATTTTAAGGGGTTTTTATTAAGGTAACCATACGCGTTTGGATTTTAAGCTAGGTTTTAAGGGTATTACTTTTAAAATAAACATATAAATTCATATTTTACAAGCATTTTGATATCGATTTTGCAGTAGGCAGCCATTTAATGTCACTCTTGCGCATCGATCTGTTCATGATTGCCGAATAGTAATGGAATTATTGATTTAATTTGATAAAGCTGCAACCTTTAGCTACATTTTAAGGGGTTTTTATTAAGGTAACCATACGCGTTTGGATTTTAAGCTAGGTTTTAAGGGTATTACTTTTAAAATAAACATATAAATTCATATTTTACAAGCATTTTGATATCGATTTTGCAGTAGGCAGCCATTTAATGTCACTCTTGCGCATCGCTCTGTTCATGATTGCCGAATAGTAATGGAATTATTGATTTAATTTGATAAAGCTGCAACCTTTAGCTACATTTTAAGGGGTTTTTATTAAGGTAACCATACGCGTTTGGATTTTAAGCTAGGTTTTAAGGGTATTACTTTTAAAATAAACATATAAATTCATATTTTACAAGCATTTTGATATCGATTTTGCAGTAGGCAGCCATTTAATGTCACTCTTGCGCATCGATCTGTTCATGATTGCCGAATAGTAATGGAATTATTGATTTAATTTGATAAAGCTGCAACCTTTAGCTACATTTTAAGGGGTTTTTATTAAGGTAACCATACGCGTTTGGATTTTAAGCTAGGTTTTAAGGGTATTACTTTTAAAATAAACATATAAATTCATATTTTACAAGCATTTTGATATCGATTTTGCAGTAGGCAGCCATTTAATGTCACTCTTGCGCATCGATCTGTTCATGATTGCCGAATAGTAATGGAATTATTGATTTAATTTGATAAAGCTGCAACCTTTAGCTACATTTTAAGGGGTTTTTATTAAGGTAACCATACGCGTTTGGATTTTAAGCTAGGTTTTAAGGGTATTACTTTTAAAATAAACATATAAATTCATATTTTACAAGCATTTTGATATCGATTTTGCAGTAGGCAGCCATTTAATGTCACTCTTGCGCATCGATCTGTTCATGATTGCCGAATAGTAATGGAATTATTGATTTAATTTGATAAAGCTGCAACCTTTAGCTACATTTTAAGGGGTTTTTATTAAGGTAACCATACGCGTTTGGATTTTAAGCTAGGTTTTAAGGGTATTACTTTTAAAATAAACATATAAATTCATATTTTACAAGCATTTTGATATCGATTTTGCAGTAGGCAGCCATTTAATGTCACTCTTGCGCATCGATCTGTTCATGATTGCCGAATAGTAATGGAATTATTGATTTAATTTGATAAAGCTGCAACCTTTAGCTACATTTTAAGGGGTTTTTATTAAGGTAACCATACGCGTTTGGATTTTAAGCTAGGTTTTAAGGGTATTACTTTTAAAATAAACATATAAATTCATATTTTACAAGCATTTTGATATCGATTTTGCAGTAGGCAGCCATTTAATGTCACTCTTGCGCATCGATCTGTTCATGATTGCCGAATAGTAATGGAATTATTGATTTAATTTGATAAAGCTGCAACCTTTAGCTACATTTTAAGGGGTTTTTATTAAGGTAACCATACGCGTTTGGATTTTAAGCTAGGTTTTAAGGGTATTACTTTTAAAATAAACATATAAATTCATATTTTACAAGCATTTTGATATCGATTTTGCAGTAGGCAGCCATTTAATGTCACTCTTGCGCATCGATCTGTTCATGATTGCCGAATAGTAATGGAATTATTGATTTAATTTGATAAAGCTGCAACCTTTAGCTACATTTTAAGGGGTTTTTATTAAGGTAACCATACGCGTTTGGATTTTAAGCTAGGTTTTAAGGGTATTACTTTTAAAATAAACATATAAATTCATATTTTACAAGCATTTTGATATCGATTTTGCAGTAGGCAGCCATTTAATGTCACTCTTGCGCATCGATCTGTTCATGATTGCCGAATAGTAATGGAATTATTGATTTAATTTGATAAAGCTGCAACCTTTAGCTACATTTTAAGGGGTTTTTATTAAGGTAACCATACGCGTTTGGATTTTAAGCTAGGTTTTAAGGGTATTACTTTTAAAATAAACATATAAATTCATATTTTACAAGCATTTTGATATCGATTTTGCAGTAGGCAGCCATTTAATGTCACTCTTGCGCATCGCTCTGTTCATGATTGCCGAATAGTAATGGAATTATTGATTTAATTTGATAAAGCTGCAACCTTTAGCTACATTTTAAGGGGTTTTTATTAAGGTAACCATACGCGTTTGGATTTTAAGCTAGGTTTTAAGGGTATTACTTTTAAAATAAACATATAAATTCATATTTTACAAGCATTTTGATATCGATTTTGCAGTAGGCAGCCATTTAATGTCACTCTTGCGCATCGATCTGTTCATGATTGCCGAATAGTAATGGAATTATTGATTTAATTTGATAAAGCTGCAACCTTTAGCTACATTTTAAGGGGTTTTTATTAAGGTAACCATACGCGTTTGGATTTTAAGCTAGGTTTTAAGGGTATTACTTTTAAAATAAACATATAAATTCATATTTTACAAGCATTTTGATATCGATTTTGCAGTAGGCAGCCATTTAATGTCACTCTTGCGCATCGATCTGTTCATGATTGCCGAATAGTAATGGAATTATTGATTTAATTTGATAAAGCTGCAACCTTTAGCTACATTTTAAGGGGTTTTTATTAAGGTAACCATACGCGTTTGGATTTTAAGCTAGGTTTTAAGGGTATTACTTTTAAAATAAACATATAAATTCATATTTTACAAGCATTTTGATATCGATTTTGCAGTAGGCAGCCATTTAATGTCACTCTTGCGCATCGCTCTGTTCATGATTGCCGAATAGTAATGGAATTATTGATTTAATTTGATAAAGCTGCAACCTTTAGCTACATTTTAAGGGGTTTTTATTAAGGTAACCATACGCGTTTGGATTTTAAGCTAGGTTTTAAGGGTATTACTTTTAAAATAAACATATAAATTCATATTTTACAAGCATTTTGATATCGATTTTGCAGTAGGCAGCCATTTAATGTCACTCTTGCGCATCGATCTGTTCATGATTGCCGAATAGTAATGGAATTATTGATTTAATTTGATAAAGCTGCAACCTTTAGCTACATTTTAAGGGGTTTTTATTAAGGTAACCATACGCGTTTGGATTTTAAGCTAGGTTTTAAGGGTATTACTTTTAAAATAAACATATAAATTCATATTTTACAAGCATTTTGATATCGATTTTGCAGTAGGCAGCCATTTAATGTCACTCTTGCGCATCGATCTGTTCATGATTGCCGAATAGTAATGGAATTATTGATTTAATTTGATAAAGCTGCAACCTTTAGCTACATTTTAAGGGGTTTTTATTAAGGTAACCATACGCGTTTGGATTTTAAGCTAGGTTTTAAGGGTATTACTTTTAAAATAAACATATAAATTCATATTTTACAAGCATTTTGATATCGATTTTGCAGTAGGCAGCCATTTAATGTCACTCTTGCGCATCGATCTGTTCATGATTGCCGAATAGTAATGGAATTATTGATTTAATTTGATAAAGCTGCAACCTTTAGCTACATTTTAAGGGGTTTTTATTAAGGTAACCATACGCGTTTGGATTTTAAGCTAGGTTTTAAGGGTATTACTTTTAAAATAAACATATAAATTCATATTTTACAAGCATTTTGATATCGATTTTGCAGTAGGCAGCCATTTAATGTCACTCTTGCGCATCGATCTGTTCATGATTGCCGAATAGTAATGGAATTATTGATTTAATTTGATAAAGCTGCAACCTTTAGCTACATTTTAAGGGGTTTTTATTAAGGTAACCATACGCGTTTGGATTTTAAGCTAGGTTTTAAGGGTATTACTTTTAAAATAAACATATAAATTCATATTTTACAAGCATTTTGATATCGATTTTGCAGTAGGCAGCCATTTAATGTCACTCTTGCGCATCGATCTGTTCATGATTGCCGAATAGTAATGGAATTATTGATTTAATTTGATAAAGCTGCAACCTTTAGCTACATTTTAAGGGGTTTTTATTAAGGTAACCATACGCGTTTGGATTTTAAGCTAGGTTTTAAGGGTATTACTTTTAAAATAAACATATAAATTCATATTTTACAAGCATTTTGATATCGATTTTGCAGTAGGCAGCCATTTAATGTCACTCTTGCGCATCGATCTGTTCATGATTGCCGAATAGTAATGGAATTATTGATTTAATTTGATAAAGCTGCAACCTTTAGCTACATTTTAAGGGGTTTTTATTAAGGTAACCATACGCGTTTGGATTTTAAGCTAGGTTTTAAGGGTATTACTTTTAAAATAAACATATAAATTCATATTTTACAAGCATTTTGATATCGATTTTGCAGTAGGCAGCCATTTAATGTCACTCTTGCGCATCGATCTGTTCATGATTGCCGAATAGTAATGGAATTATTGATTTAATTTGATAAAGCTGCAACCTTTAGCTACATTTTAAGGGGTTTTTATTAAGGTAACCATACGCGTTTGGATTTTAAGCTAGGTTTTAAGGGTATTACTTTTAAAATAAACATATAAATTCATATTTTACAAGCATTTTGATATCGATTTTGCAGTAGGCAGCCATTTAATGTCACTCTTGCGCATCGATCTGTTCATGATTGCCGAATAGTAATGGAATTATTGATTTAATTTGATAAAGCTGCAACCTTTAGCTACATTTTAAGGGGTTTTTATTAAGGTAACCATACGCGTTTGGATTTTAAGCTAGGTTTTAAGGGTATTACTTTTAAAATAAACATATAAATTCATATTTTACAAGCATTTTGATATCGATTTTGCAGTAGGCAGCCATTTAATGTCACTCTTGCGCATCGATCTGTTCATGATTGCCGAATAGTAATGGAATTATTGATTTAATTTGATAAAGCTGCAACCTTTAGCTACATTTTAAGGGGTTTTTATTAAGGTAACCATACGCGTTTGGATTTTAAGCTAGGTTTTAAGGGTATTACTTTTAAAATAAACATATAAATTCATATTTTACAAGCATTTTGATATCGATTTTGCAGTAGGCAGCCATTTAATGTCACTCTTGCGCATCGATCTGTTCATGATTGCCGAATAGTAATGGAATTATTGATTTAATTTGATAAAGCTGCAACCTTTAGCTACATTTTAAGGGGTTTTTATTAAGGTAACCATACGCGTTTGGATTTTAAGCTAGGTTTTAAGGGTATTACTTTTAAAATAAACATATAAATTCATATTTTACAAGCATTTTGATATCGATTTTGCAGTAGGCAGCCATTTAATGTCACTCTTGCGCATCGATCTGTTCATGATTGCCGAATAGTAATGGAATTATTGATTTAATTTGATAAAGCTGCAACCTTTAGCTACATTTTAAGGGGTTTTTATTAAGGTAACCATACGCGTTTGGATTTTAAGCTAGGTTTTAAGGGTATTACTTTTAAAATAAACATATAAATTCATATTTTACAAGCATTTTGATATCGATTTTGCAGTAGGCAGCCATTTAATGTCACTCTTGCGCATCGATCTGTTCATGATTGCCGAATAGTAATGGAATTATTGATTTAATTTGATAAAGCTGCAACCTTTAGCTACATTTTAAGGGGTTTTTATTAAGGTAACCATACGCGTTTGGATTTTAAGCTAGGTTTTAAGGGTATTACTTTTAAAATAAACATATAAATTCATATTTTACAAGCATTTTGATATCGATTTTGCAGTAGGCAGCCATTTAATGTCACTCTTGCGCATCGATCTGTTCATGATTGCCGAATAGTAATGGAATTATTGATTTAATTTGATAAAGCTGCAACCTTTAGCTACATTTTAAGGGGTTTTTATTAAGGTAACCATACGCGTTTGGATTTTAAGCTAGGTTTTAAGGGTATTACTTTTAAAATAAACATATAAATTCATATTTTACAAGCATTTTGATATCGATTTTGCAGTAGGCAGCCATTTAATGTCACTCTTGCGCATCGATCTGTTCATGATTGCCGAATAGTAATGGAATTATTGATTTAATTTGATAAAGCTGCAACCTTTAGCTACATTTTAAGGGGTTTTTATTAAGGTAACCATACGCGTTTGGATTTTAAGCTAGGTTTTAAGGGTATTACTTTTAAAATAAACATATAAATTCATATTTTACAAGCATTTTGATATCGATTTTGCAGTAGGCAGCCATTTAATGTCACTCTTGCGCATCGATCTGTTCATGATTGCCGAATAGTAATGGAATTATTGATTTAATTTGATAAAGCTGCAACCTTTAGCTACATTTTAAGGGGTTTTTATTAAGGTAACCATACGCGTTTGGATTTTAAGCTAGGTTTTAAGGGTATTACTTTTAAAATAAACATATAAATTCATATTTTACAAGCATTTTGATATCGATTTTGCAGTAGGCAGCCATTTAATGTCACTCTTGCGCATCGATCTGTTCATGATTGCCGAATAGTAATGGAATTATTGATTTAATTTGATAAAGCTGCAACCTTTAGCTACATTTTAAGGGGTTTTTATTAAGGTAACCATACGCGTTTGGATTTTAAGCTAGGTTTTAAGGGTATTACTTTTAAAATAAACATATAAATTCATATTTTACAAGCATTTTGATATCGATTTTGCAGTAGGCAGCCATTTAATGTCACTCTTGCGCATCGATCTGTTCATGATTGCCGAATAGTAATGGAATTATTGATTTAATTTGATAAAGCTGCAACCTTTAGCTACATTTTAAGGGGTTTTTATTAAGGTAACCATACGCGTTTGGATTTTAAGCTAGGTTTTAAGGGTATTACTTTTAAAATAAACATATAAATTCATATTTTACAAGCATTTTGATATCGATTTTGCAGTAGGCAGCCATTTAATGTCACTCTTGCGCATCGATCTGTTCATGATTGCCGAATAGTAATGGAATTATTGATTTAATTTGATAAAGCTGCAACCTTTAGCTACATTTTAAGGGGTTTTTATTAAGGTAACCATACGCGTTTGGATTTTAAGCTAGGTTTTAAGGGTATTACTTTTAAAATAAACATATAAATTCATATTTTACAAGCATTTTGATATCGATTTTGCAGTAGGCAGCCATTTAATGTCACTCTTGCGCATCGATCTGTTCATGATTGCCGAATAGTAATGGAATTATTGATTTAATTTGATAAAGCTGCAACCTTTAGCTACATTTTAAGGGGTTTTTATTAAGGTAACCATACGCGTTGGCAGCCGCCGTGGCTCAGTTGGTTAGTGCGTTGGACCGCGAGTCGAAGGCAGCAAACCGCAGGTTCAAATACTGCCCGTAATAACACCTAAAAAAAATAACGGGAAAATTCGTTTTCTCTTTCGGTGGCTGTCCTCTCAGCTGGAAATGGCAAACCTCTGAGAGTAAAAATTGCCTATGATAAAGCTCCCAACCTGCCGTTCGGAACCGGCATAAAAACTGTAGGTCCCTTCAACCCGCGTACAAATTCACACGCACAACACGGGTAGTTGCGGGAAGCTAGGCCTTAGTCTCGCGTAAGCGGGCTGTCGTGCCAGTCAATTATTATTATTATTATTAAAATTATTATTAACCATACGCGTTTGGATTTTAAGCTAGGTTTTAAGGGTATTACTTTTAAAATAAACATATAAATTCATATTTTACAAGCATTTTGATATCGATTTTGCAGTAGGCAGCCATTTAATGTCACTCTTGCGCATCGATCTGTTCATGATTGCCGAATAGTAATGGAATTATTGATTTAATTTGATAAAGCTGCAACCTTTAGCTACATTTTAAGGGGTTTTTATTAAGGTAACCATACGCGTTTGGATTTTAAGCTAGGTTTTAAGGGTATTACTTTTAAAATAAACACATAAATTCATATTTTACAAGCATTTTGATATCGATTTTGCAGTAGGCAGCCATTTAATGTCACTCTTGCGCATCGATCTGTTCATGATTGCCGAATAGTAATGGAATTATTGATTTAATTTGATAAAGCTGCAACCTTTAGCTACATTTTAAGGGGTTTTTATTAAGGTAACCATACGCGTTTGGATTTTAAGCTAGGTTTTAAGGGTATTACTTTTAAAATAAACATATAAATTCATATTTTACAAGCATTTTGATATCGATTTTGCAGTAGGCAGCCATTTAATGTCACTCTTGCGCATCGATCTGTTCATGATTGCCGAATAGTAATGGAATTATTGATTTAATTTGATAAAGCTGCAACCTTTAGCTACATTTTAAGGGGTTTTTATTAAGGTAACCATACGCGTTTGGATTTTAAGCTAGGTTTTAAGGGTATTACTTTTAAAATAAACATATAAATTCATATTTTACAAGCATTTTGATATCGATTTTGCAGTAGGCAGCCATTTAATGTCACTCTTGCGCATCGATCTGTTCATGATTGCCGAATAGTAATGGAATTATTGATTTAATTTGATAAAGCTGCAACCTTTAGCTACATTTTAAGGGGGTTTTATTAAGGTAACCATACGCGTTTGGATTTTAAGCTAGGTTTTAAGGGTATTACTTTTAAAATAAACATATAAATTCATATTTTACAAGCATTTTGATATCGATTTTGCAGTAGGCAGCCATTTAATGTCACTCTTGCGCATCGATCTGTTCATGATTGCCGAATAGTAATGGAATTATTGATTTAATTTGATAAAGCTGCAACCTTTAGCTACATTTTAAGGGGTTTTTATTAAGGTAACCATACGCGTTTGGATTTTAAGCTAGGTTTTAAGGGTATTACTTTTAAAATAAACATATAAATTCATATTTTACAAGCATTTTGATATCGATTTTGCAGTAGGCAGCCATTTAATGTCACTCTTGCGCATCGATCTGTTCATGATTGCCGAATAGTAATGGAATTATTGATTTAATTTGATAAAGCTGCAACCTTTAGCTACATTTTAAGGGGTTTTTATTAAGGTAACCATACGCGTTTGGATTTTAAGCTAGGTTTTAAGGGTATTACTTTTAAAATAAACATATAAATTCATATTTTACAAGCATTTTGATATCGATTTTGCAGTAGGCAGCCATTTAATGTCACTCTTGCGCATCGATCTGTTCATGATTGCCGAATAGTAATGGAATTATTGATTTAATTTGATAAAGCTGCAACCTTTAGCTACATTTTAAGGGGTTTTTATTAAGGTAACCATACGCGTTTGGATTTTAAGCTAGGTTTTAAGGGTATTACTTTTAAAATAAACATATAAATTCATATTTTACAAGCATTTTGATATCGATTTTGCAGTAGGCAGCCATTTAATGTCACTCTTGCGCATCGATCTGTTCATGATTGCCGAATAGTAATGGAATTATTGATTTAATTTGATAAAGCTGCAACCTTTAGCTACATTTTAAGGGGTTTTTATTAAGGTAACCATACGCGTTTGGATTTTAAGCTAGGTTTTAAGGGTATTACTTTTAAAATAAACATATAAATTCATATTTTACAAGCATTTTGATATCGATTTTGCAGTAGGCAGCCATTTAATGTCACTCTTGCGCATCGATCTGTTCATGATTGCCGAATAGTAATGGAATTATTGATTTAATTTGATAAAGCTGCAACCTTTAGCTACATTTTAAGGGGTTTTTATTAAGGTAACCATACGCGTTTGGATTTTAAGCTAGGTTTTAAGGGTATTACTTTTAAAATAAACATATAAATTCATATTTTACAAGCATTTTGATATCGATTTTGCAGTAGGCAGCCATTTAATGTCACTCTTGCGCATCGATCTGTTCATGATTGCCGAATAGTAATGGAATTATTGATTTAATTTGATAAAGCTGCAACCTTTAGCTACATTTTAAGGGGTTTTTATTAAGGTAACCATACGCGTTTGGATTTTAAGCTAGGTTTTAAGGGTATTACTTTTAAAATAAACATATAAATTCATATTTTACAAGCATTTTGATATCGATTTTGCAGTAGGCAGCCATTTAATGTCACTCTTGCGCATCGATCTGTTCATGATTGCCGAATAGTAATGGAATTATTGATTTAATTTGATAAAGCTGCAACCTTTAGCTACATTTTAAGGGGTTTTTATTAAGGTAACCATACGCGTTTGGATTTTAAGCTAGGTTTTAAGGGTATTACTTTTAAAATAAACATATAAATTCATATTTTACAAGCATTTTGATATCGATTTTGCAGTAGGCAGCCATTTAATGTCACTCTTGCGCATCGATCTGTTCATGATTGCCGAATAGTAATGGAATTATTGATTTAATTTGATAAAGCTGCAACCTTTAGCTACATTTTAAGGGGTTTTTATTAAGGTAACCATACGCGTTTGGATTTTAAGCTAGGTTTTAAGGGTATTACTTTTAAAATAAACATATAAATTCATATTTTACAAGCATTTTGATATCGATTTTGCAGTAGGCAGCCATTTAATGTCACTCTTGCGCATCGATCTGTTCATGATTGCCGAATAGTAATGGAATTATTGATTTAATTTGATAAAGCTGCAACCTTTAGCTACATTTTAAGGGGTTTTTATTAAGGTAACCATACGCGTTTGGATTTTAAGCTAGGTTTTAAGGGTATTACTTTTAAAATAAACATATAAATTCATATTTTACAAGCATTTTGATATCGATTTTGCAGTAGGCAGCCATTTAATGTCACTCTTGCGCATCGATCTGTTCATGATTGCCGAATAGTAATGGAATTATTGATTTAATTTGATAAAGCTGCAACCTTTAGCTACATTTTAAGGGGTTTTTATTAAGGTAACCATACGCGTTTGGATTTTAAGCTAGGTTTTAAGGGTATTACTTTTAAAATAAACATATAAATTCATATTTTACAAGCATTTTGATATCGATTTTGCAGTAGGCAGCCATTTAATGTCACTCTTGCGCATCGATCTGTTCATGATTGCCGAATAGTAATGGAATTATTGATTTAATTTGATAAAGCTGCAACCTTTAGCTACATTTTAAGGGGTTTTTATTAAGGTAACCATACGCGTTTGGATTTTAAGCTAGGTTTTAAGGGTATTACTTTTAAAATAAACATATAAATTCATATTTTACAAGCATTTTGATATCGATTTTGCAGTAGGCAGCCATTTAATGTCACTCTTGCGCATCGATCTGTTCATGATTGCCGAATAGTAATGGAATTATTGATTTAATTTGATAAAGCTGCAACCTTTAGCTACATTTTAAGGGGTTTTTATTAAGGTAACCATACGCGTTTGGATTTTAAGCTAGGTTTTAAGGGTATTACTTTTAAAATAAACATATAAATTCATATTTTACAAGCATTTTGATATCGATTTTGCAGTAGGCAGCCATTTAATGTCACTCTTGCGCATCGATCTGTTCATGATTGCCGAATAGTAATGGAATTATTGATTTAATTTGATAAAGCTGCAACCTTTAGCTACATTTTAAGGGGTTTTTATTAAGGTAACCATACGCGTTTGGATTTTAAGCTAGGTTTTAAGGGTATTACTTTTAAAATAAACATATAAATTCATATTTTACAAGCATTTTGATATCGATTTTGCAGTAGGCAGCCATTTAATGTCACTCTTGCGCATCGATCTGTTCATGATTGCCGAATAGTAATGGAATTATTGATTTAATTTGATAAAGCTGCAACCTTTAGCTACATTTTAAGGGGTTTTTATTAAGGTAACCATACGCGTTTGGATTTTAAGCTAGGTTTTAAGGGTATTACTTTTAAAATAAACATATAAATTCATATTTTACAAGCATTTTGA
Source organism: Melieria crassipennis (assembly GCA_963668005.1). NCBI lineage: Eukaryota > Metazoa > Arthropoda > Insecta > Diptera > Ulidiidae > Melieria > Melieria crassipennis. The sequence goes on along the minus strand of CAVLFC010000039.1, from coordinate 51,879 downwards.
TATCGATTTTGCAGTAGGCAGCCATTTAATGTCACTCTTGCGCATCGATCTGTTCATGATTGCCGAATAGTAATGGAATTATTGATTTAATTTGATAAAGCTGCAACCTTTAGCTACATTTTAAGGGGTTTTTATTAAGGTAACCATACGCGTTTGGATTTTAAGCTAGGTTTTAAGGGTATTACTTTTAAAATAAACATATAAATTCATATTTTACAAGCATTTTGATATCGATTTTGCAGTAGGCAGCCATTTAATGTCACTCTTGCGCATCGATCTGTTCATGATTGCCGAATAGTAATGGAATTATTGATTTAATTTGATAAAGCTGCAACCTTTAGCTACATTTTAAGGGGTTTTTATTAAGGTAACCATACGCGTTTGGATTTTAAGCTAGGTTTTAAGGGTATTACTTTTAAAATAAACATATAAATTCATATTTTACAAGCATTTTGATATCGATTTTGCAGTAGGCAGCCATTTAATGTCACTCTTGCGCATCGATCTGTTCATGATTGCCGAATAGTAATGGAATTATTGATTTAATTTGATAAAGCTGCAACCTTTAGCTACATTTTAAGGGGTTTTTATTAAGGTAACCATACGCGTTTGGATTTTAAGCTAGGTTTTAAGGGTATTACTTTTAAAATAAACATATAAATTCATATTTTACAAGCATTTTGATATCGATTTTGCAGTAGGCAGCCATTTAATGTCACTCTTGCGCATCGATCTGTTCATGATTGCCGAATAGTAATGGAATTATTGATTTAATTTGATAAAGCTGCAACCTTTAGCTACATTTTAAGGGGTTTTTATTAAGGTAACCATACGCGTTTGGATTTTAAGCTAGGTTTTAAGGGTATTACTTTTAAAATAAACATATAAATTCATATTTTACAAGCATTTTGATATCGATTTTGCAGTAGGCAGCCATTTAATGTCACTCTTGCGCATCGATCTGTTCATGATTGCCGAATAGTAATGGAATTATTGATTTAATTTGATAAAGCTGCAACCTTTAGCTACATTTTAAGGGGTTTTTATTAAGGTAACCATACGCGTTTGGATTTTAAGCTAGGTTTTAAGGGTATTACTTTTAAAATAAACATATAAATTCATATTTTACAAGCATTTTGATATCGATTTTGCAGTAGGCAGCCATTTAATGTCACTCTTGCGCATCGATCTGTTCATGATTGCCGAATAGTAATGGAATTATTGATTTAATTTGATAAAGCTGCAACCTTTAGCAACATTTTAAGGGGTTTTTATTAAGGTAACCATACGCGTTTGGATTTTAAGCTAGGTTTTAAGGGTATTACTTTTAAAATAAACATATAAATTCATATTTTACAAGCATTTTGATATCGATTTTGCAGTAGGCAGCCATTTAATGTCACTCTTGCGCATCGATCTGTTCATGATTGCCGAATAGTAATGGAATTATTGATTTAATTTGATAAAGCTGCAACCTTTAGCTACATTTTAAGGGGTTTTTATTAAGGTAACCATACGCGTTTGGATTTTAAGCTAGGTTTTAAGGGTATTACTTTTAAAATAAACATATAAATTCATATTTTACAAGCATTTTGATATCGATTTTGCAGTAGGCAGCCATTTAATGTCACTCTTGCGCATCGATCTGTTCATGATTGCCGAATAGTAATGGAATTATTGATTTAATTTGATAAAGCTGCAACCTTTAGCTACATTTTAAGGGGTTTTTATTAAGGTAACCATACGCGTTTGGATTTTAAGCTAGGTTTTAAGGGTATTACTTTTAAAATAAACATATAAATTCATATTTTACAAGCATTTTGATATCGATTTTGCAGTAGGCAGCCATTTAATGTCACTCTTGCGCATCGATCTGTTCATGATTGCCGAATAGTAATGGAATTATTGATTTAATTTGATAAAGCTGCAACCTTTAGCTACATTTTAAGGGGTTTTTATTAAGGTAACCATACGCGTTTGGATTTTAAGCTAGGTTTTAAGGGTATTACTTTTAAAATAAACATATAAATTCATATTTTACAAGCATTTTGATATCGATTTTGCAGTAGGCAGCCATTTAATGTCACTCTTGCGCATCGATCTGTTCATGATTGCCGAATAGTAATGGAATTATTGATTTAATTTGATAAAGCTGCAACCTTTAGCTACATTTTAAGGGGTTTTTATTAAGGTAACCATACGCGTTTGGATTTTAAGCTAGGTTTTAAGGGTATTACTTTTAAAATAAACATATAAATTCATATTTTACAAGCATTTTGATATCGATTTTGCAGTAGGCAGCCATTTAATGTCACTCTTGCGCATCGATCTGTTCATGATTGCCGAATAGTAATGGAATTATTGATTTAATTTGATAAAGCTGCAACCTTTAGCTACATTTTAAGGGGTTTTTATTAAGGTAACCATACGCGTTTGGATTTTAAGCTAGGTTTTAAGGGTATTACTTTTAAAATAAACATATAAATTCATATTTTACAAGCATTTTGATATCGATTTTGCAGTAGGCAGCCATTTAATGTCACTCTTGCGCATCGATCTGTTCATGATTGCCGAATAGTAATGGAATTATTGATTTAATTTGATAAAGCTGCAACCTTTAGCTACATTTTAAGGGGTTTTTATTAAGGTAACCATACGCGTTTGGATTTTAAGCTAGGTTTTAAGGGTATTACTTTTAAAATAAACATATAAATTCATATTTTACAAGCATTTTGATATCGATTTTGCAGTAGGCAGCCATTTAATGTCACTCTTGCGCATCGATCTGTTCATGATTGCCGAATAGTAATGGAATTATTGATTTAATTTGATAAAGCTGCAACCTTTAGCTACATTTTAAGGGGTTTTTATTAAGGTAACCATACGCGTTTGGATTTTAAGCTAGGTTTTAAGGGTATTACTTTTAAAATAAACATATAAATTCATATTTTACAAGCATTTTGATATCGATTTTGCAGTAGGCAGCCATTTAATGTCACTCTTGCGCATCGATCTGTTCATGATTGCCGAATAGTAATGGAATTATTGATTTAATTTGATAAAGCTGCAACCTTTAGCTACATTTTAAGGGGTTTTTATTAAGGTAACCATACGCGTTTGGATTTTAAGCTAGGTTTTAAGGGTATTACTTTTAAAATAAACATATAAATTCATATTTTACAAGCATTTTGATATCGATTTTGCAGTAGGCAGCCATTTAATGTCACTCTTGCGCATCGATCTGTTCATGATTGCCGAATAGTAATGGAATTATTGATTTAATTTGATAAAGCTGCAACCTTTAGCTACATTTTAAGGGGTTTTTATTAAGGTAACCATACGCGTTTGGATTTTAAGCTAGGTTTTAAGGGTATTACTTTTAAAATAAACATATAAATTCATATTTTACAAGCATTTTGATATCGATTTTGCAGTAGGCAGCCATTTAATGTCACTCTTGCGCATCGATCTGTTCATGATTGCCGAATAGTAATGGAATTATTGATTTAATTTGATAAAGCTGCAACCTTTAGCTACATTTTAAGGGGTTTTTATTAAGGTAACCATACGCGTTTGGATTTTAAGCTAGGTTTTAAGGGTATTACTTTTAAAATAAACATATAAATTCATATTTTACAAGCATTTTGATATCGATTTTGCAGTAGGCAGCCATTTAATGTCACTCTTGCGCATCGATCTGTTCATGATTGCCGAATAGTAATGGAATTATTGATTTAATTTGATAAAGCTGCAACCTTTAGCTACATTTTAAGGGGTTTTTATTAAGGTAACCATACGCGTTTGGATTTTAAGCTAGGTTTTAAGGGTATTACTTTTAAAATAAACATATAAATTCATATTTTACAAGCATTTTGATATCGATTTTGCAGTAGGCAGCCATTTAATGTCACTCTTGCGCATCGATCTGTTCATGATTGCCGAATAGTAATGGAATTATTGATTTAATTTGATAAAGCTGCAACCTTTAGCTACATTTTAAGGGGTTTTTATTAAGGTAACCATACGCGTTTGGATTTTAAGCTAGGTTTTAAGGGTATTACTTTTAAAATAAACATATAAATTCATATTTTACAAGCATTTTGATATCGATTTTGCAGTAGGCAGCCATTTAATGTCACTCTTGCGCATCGATCTGTTCATGATTGCCGAATAGTAATGGAATTATTGATTTAATTTGATAAAGCTGCAACCTTTAGCTACATTTTAAGGGGTTTTTATTAAGGTAACCATACGCGTTTGGATTTTAAGCTAGGTTTTAAGGGTATTACTTTTAAAATAAACATATAAATTCATATTTTACAAGCATTTTGATATCGATTTTGCAGTAGGCAGCCATTTAATGTCACTCTTGCGCATCGATCTGTTCATGATTGCCGAATAGTAATGGAATTATTGATTTAATTTGATAAAGCTGCAACCTTTAGCTACATTTTAAGGGGTTTTTATTAAGGTAACCATACGCGTTTGGATTTTAAGCTAGGTTTTAAGGGTATTACTTTTAAAATAAACATATAAATTCATATTTTACAAGCATTTTGATATCGATTTTGCAGTAGGCAGCCATTTAATGTCACTCTTGCGCATCGATCTGTTCATGATTGCCGAATAGTAATGGAATTATTGATTTAATTTGATAAAGCTGCAACCTTTAGCTACATTTTAAGGGGTTTTTATTAAGGTAACCATACGCGTTTGGATTTTAAGCTAGGTTTTAAGGGTATTACTTTTAAAATAAACATATAAATTCATATTTTACAAGCATTTTGATATCGATTTTGCAGTAGGCAGCCATTTAATGTCACTCTTGCGCATCGATCTGTTCATGATTGCCGAATAGTAATGGAATTATTGATTTAATTTGATAAAGCTGCAACCTTTAGCTACATTTTAAGGGGTTTTTATTAAGGTAACCATACGCGTTTGGATTTTAAGCTAGGTTTTAAGGGTATTACTTTTAAAATAAACATATAAATTCATATTTTACAAGCATTTTGATATCGATTTTGCAGTAGGCAGCCATTTAATGTCACTCTTGCGCATCGATCTGTTCATGATTGCCGAATAGTAATGGAATTATTGATTTAATTTGATAAAGCTGCAACCTTTAGCTACATTTTAAGGGGTTTTTATTAAGGTAACCATACGCGTTTGGATTTTAAGCTAGGTTTTAAGGGTATTACTTTTAAAATAAACATATAAATTCATATTTTACAAGCATTTTGATATCGATTTTGCAGTAGGCAGCCATTTAATGTCACTCTTGCGCATCGATCTGTTCATGATTGCCGAATAGTAATGGAATTATTGATTTAATTTGATAAAGCTGCAACCTTTAGCTACATTTTAAGGGGTTTTTATTAAGGTAACCATACGCGTTTGGATTTTAAGCTAGGTTTTAAGGGTATTACTTTTAAAATAAACATATAAATTCATATTTTACAAGCATTTTGATATCGATTTTGCAGTAGGCAGCCATTTAATGTCACTCTTGCGCATCGATCTGTTCATGATTGCCGAATAGTAATGGAATTATTGATTTAATTTGATAAAGCTGCAACCTTTAGCTACATTTTAAGGGGTTTTTATTAAGGTAACCATACGCGTTTGGATTTTAAGCTAGGTTTTAAGGGTATTACTTTTAAAATAAACATATAAATTCATATTTTACAAGCATTTTGATATCGATTTTGCAGTAGGCAGCCATTTAATGTCACTCTTGCGCATCGATCTGTTCATGATTGCCGAATAGTAATGGAATTATTGATTTAATTTGATAAAGCTGCAACCTTTAGCTACATTTTAAGGGGTTTTTATTAAGGTAACCATACGCGTTTGGATTTTAAGCTAGGTTTTAAGGGTATTACTTTTAAAATAAACATATAAATTCATATTTTACAAGCATTTTGATATCGATTTTGCAGTAGGCAGCCATTTAATGTCACTCTTGCGCATCGATCTGTTCATGATTGCCGAATAGTAATGGAATTATTGATTTAATTTGATAAAGCTGCAACCTTTAGCTACATTTTAAGGGGTTTTTATTAAGGTAACCATACGCGTTTGGATTTTAAGCTAGGTTTTAAGGGTATTACTTTTAAAATAAACATATAAATTCATATTTTACAAGCATTTTGATATCGATTTTGCAGTAGGCAGCCATTTAATGTCACTCTTGCGCATCGATCTGTTCATGATTGCCGAATAGTAATGGAATTATTGATTTAATTTGATAAAGCTGCAACCTTTAGCTACATTTTAAGGGGTTTTTATTAAGGTAACCATACGCGTTTGGATTTTAAGCTAGGTTTTAAGGGTATTACTTTTAAAATAAACATATAAATTCATATTTTACAAGCATTTTGATATCGATTTTGCAGTAGGCAGCCATTTAATGTCACTCTTGCGCATCGATCTGTTCATGATTGCCGAATAGTAATGGAATTATTGATTTAATTTGATAAAGCTGCAACCTTTAGCTACATTTTAAGGGGTTTTTATTAAGGTAACCATACGCGTTTGGATTTTAAGCTAGGTTTTAAGGGTATTACTTTTAAAATAAACATATAAATTCATATTTTACAAGCATTTTGATATCGATTTTGCAGTAGGCAGCCATTTAATGTCACTCTTGCGCATCGATCTGTTCATGATTGCCGAATAGTAATGGAATTATTGATTTAATTTGATAAAGCTGCAACCTTTAGCTACATTTTAAGGGGTTTTTATTAAGGTAACCATACGCGTTTGGATTTTAAGCTAGGTTTTAAGGGTATTACTTTTAAAATAAACATATAAATTCATATTTTACAAGCATTTTGATATCGATTTTGCAGTAGGCAGCCATTTAATGTCACTCTTGCGCATCGATCTGTTCATGATTGCCGAATAGTAATGGAATTATTGATTTAATTTGATAAAGCTGCAACCTTTAGCTACATTTTAAGGGGTTTTTATTAAGGTAACCATACGCGTTTGGATTTTAAGCTAGGTTTTAAGGGTATTACTTTTAAAATAAACATATAAATTCATATTTTACAAGCATTTTGATATCGATTTTGCAGTAGGCAGCCATTTAATGTCACTCTTGCGCATCGATCTGTTCATGATTGCCGAATAGTAATGGAATTATTGATTTAATTTGATAAAGCTGCAACCTTTAGCTACATTTTAAGGGGTTTTTATTAAGGTAACCATACGCGTTTGGATTTTAAGCTAGGTTTTAAGGGTATTACTTTTAAAATAAACATATAAATTCATATTTTACAAGCATTTTGATATCGATTTTGCAGTAGGCAGCCATTTAATGTCACTCTTGCGCATCGATCTGTTCATGATTGCCGAATAGTAATGGAATTATTGATTTAATTTGATAAAGCTGCAACCTTTAGCTACATTTTAAGGGGTTTTTATTAAGGTAACCATACGCGTTTGGATTTTAAGCTAGGTTTTAAGGGTATTACTTTTAAAATAAACATATAAATTCATATTTTACAAGCATTTTGATATCGATTTTGCAGTAGGCAGCCATTTAATGTCACTCTTGCGCATCGATCTGTTCATGATTGCCGAATAGTAATGGAATTATTGATTTAATTTGATAAAGCTGCAACCTTTAGCTACATTTTAAGGGGTTTTTATTAAGGTAACCATACGCGTTTGGATTTTAAGCTAGGTTTTAAGGGTATTACTTTTAAAATAAACATATAAATTCATATTTTACAAGCATTTTGATATCGATTTTGCAGTAGGCAGCCATTTAATGTCACTCTTGCGCATCGATCTGTTCATGATTGCCGAATAGTAATGGAATTATTGATTTAATTTGATAAAGCTGCAACCTTTAGCTACATTTTAAGGGGTTTTTATTAAGGTAACCATACGCGTTTGGATTTTAAGCTAGGTTTTAAGGGTATTACTTTTAAAATAAACATATAAATTCATATTTTACAAGCATTTTGATATCGATTTTGCAGTAGGCAGCCATTTAATGTCACTCTTGCGCATCGATCTGTTCATGATTGCCGAATAGTAATGGAATTATTGATTTAATTTGATAAAGCTGCAACCTTTAGCTACATTTTAAGGGGTTTTTATTAAGGTAACCATACGCGTTTGGATTTTAAGCTAGGTTTTAAGGGTATTACTTTTAAAATAAACATATAAATTCATATTTTACAAGCATTTTGATATCGATTTTGCAGTAGGCAGCCATTTAATGTCACTCTTGCGCATCGATCTGTTCATGATTGCCGAATAGTAATGGAATTATTGATTTAATTTGATAAAGCTGCAACCTTTAGCTACATTTTAAGGGGTTTTTATTAAGGTAACCATACGCGTTTGGATTTTAAGCTAGGTTTTAAGGGTATTACTTTTAAAATAAACATATAAATTCATATTTTACAAGCATTTTGATATCGATTTTGCAGTAGGCAGCCATTTAATGTCACTCTTGCGCATCGATCTGTTCATGATTGCCGAATAGTAATGGAATTATTGATTTAATTTGATAAAGCTGCAACCTTTAGCTACATTTTAAGGGGTTTTTATTAAGGTAACCATACGCGTTTGGATTTTAAGCTAGGTTTTAAGGGTATTACTTTTAAAATAAACATATAAATTCATATTTTACAAGCATTTTGATATCGATTTTGCAGTAGGCAGCCATTTAATGTCACTCTTGCGCATCGATCTGTTCATGATTGCCGAATAGTAATGGAATTATTGATTTAATTTGATAAAGCTGCAACCTTTAGCTACATTTTAAGGGGTTTTTATTAAGGTAACCATACGCGTTTGGATTTTAAGCTAGGTTTTAAGGGTATTACTTTTAAAATAAACATATAAATTCATATTTTACAAGCATTTTGATATCGATTTTGCAGTAGGCAGCCATTTAATGTCACTCTTGCGCATCGATCTGTTCATGATTGCCGAATAGTAATGGAATTATTGATTTAATTTGATAAAGCTGCAACCTTTAGCTACATTTTAAGGGGTTTTTATTAAGGTAACCATACGCGTTTGGATTTTAAGCTAGGTTTTAAGGGTATTACTTTTAAAATAAACATATAAATTCATATTTTACAAGCATTTTGATATCGATTTTGCAGTAGGCAGCCATTTAATGTCACTCTTGCGCATCGATCTGTTCATGATTGCCGAATAGTAATGGAATTATTGATTTAATTTGATAAAGCTGCAACCTTTAGCTACATTTTAAGGGGTTTTTATTAAGGTAACCATACGCGTTTGGATTTTAAGCTAGGTTTTAAGGGTATTACTTTTAAAATAAACATATAAATTCATATTTTACAAGCATTTTGATATCGATTTTGCAGTAGGCAGCCATTTAATGTCACTCTTGCGCATCGATCTGTTCATGATTGCCGAATAGTAATGGAATTATTGATTTAATTTGATAAAGCTGCAACCTTTAGCTACATTTTAAGGGGTTTTTATTAAGGTAACCATACGCGTTTGGATTTTAAGCTAGGTTTTAAGGGTATTACTTTTAAAATAAACATATAAATTCATATTTTACAAGCATTTTGATATCGATTTTGCAGTAGGCAGCCATTTAATGTCACTCTTGCGCATCGATCTGTTCATGATTGCCGAATAGTAATGGAATTATTGATTTAATTTGATAAAGCTGCAACCTTTAGCTACATTTTAAGGGGTTTTTATTAAGGTAACCATACGCGTTTGGATTTTAAGCTAGGTTTTAAGGGTATTACTTTTAAAATAAACATATAAATTCATATTTTACAAGCATTTTGATATCGATTTTGCAGTAGGCAGCCATTTAATGTCACTCTTGCGCATCGATCTGTTCATGATTGCCGAATAGTAATGGAATTATTGATTTAATTTGATAAAGCTGCAACCTTTAGCTACATTTTAAGGGGTTTTTATTAAGGTAACCATACGCGTTTGGATTTTAAGCTAGGTTTTAAGGGTATTACTTTTAAAATAAACATATAAATTCATATTTTACAAGCATTTTGATATCGATTTTGCAGTAGGCAGCCATTTAATGTCACTCTTGCGCATCGATCTGTTCATGATTGCCGAATAGTAATGGAATTATTGATTTAATTTGATAAAGCTGCAACCTTTAGCTACATTTTAAGGGGTTTTTATTAAGGTAACCATACGCGTTTGGATTTTAAGCTAGGTTTTAAGGGTATTACTTTTAAAATAAACATATAAATTCATATTTTACAAGCATTTTGATATCGATTTTGCAGTAGGCAGCCATTTAATGTCACTCTTGCGCATCGATCTGTTCATGATTGCCGAATAGTAATGGAATTATTGATTTAATTTGATAAAGCTGCAACCTTTAGCTACATTTTAAGGGGTTTTTATTAAGGTAACCATACGCGTTTGGATTTTAAGCTAGGTTTTAAGGGTATTACTTTTAAAATAAACATATAAATTCATATTTTACAAGCATTTTGATATCGATTTTGCAGTAGGCAGCCATTTAATGTCACTCTTGCGCATCGATCTGTTCATGATTGCCGAATAGTAATGGAATTATTGATTTAATTTGATAAAGCTGCAACCTTTAGCTACATTTTAAGGGGTTTTTATTAAGGTAACCATACGCGTTTGGATTTTAAGCTAGGTTTTAAGGGTATTACTTTTAAAATAAACATATAAATTCATATTTTACAAGCATTTTGATATCGATTTTGCAGTAGGCAGCCATTTAATGTCACTCTTGCGCATCGATCTGTTCATGATTGCCGAATAGTAATGGAATTATTGATTTAATTTGATAAAGCTGCAACCTTTAGCTACATTTTAAGGGGTTTTTATTAAGGTAACCATACGCGTTTGGATTTTAAGCTAGGTTTTAAGGGTATTACTTTTAAAATAAACATATAAATTCATATTTTACAAGCATTTTGATATCGATTTTGCAGTAGGCAGCCATTTAATGTCACTCTTGCGCATCGATCTGTTCATGATTGCCGAATAGTAATGGAATTATTGATTTAATTTGATAAAGCTGCAACCTTTAGCTACATTTTAAGGGGTTTTTATTAAGGTAACCATACGCGTTTGGATTTTAAGCTAGGTTTTAAGGGTATTACTTTTAAAATAAACATATAAATTCATATTTTACAAGCATTTTGATATCGATTTTGCAGTAGGCAGCCATTTAATGTCACTCTTGCGCATCGATCTGTTCATGATTGCCGAATAGTAATGGAATTATTGATTTAATTTGATAAAGCTGCAACCTTTAGCTACATTTTAAGGGGTTTTTATTAAGGTAACCATACGCGTTTGGATTTTAAGCTAGGTTTTAAGGGTATTACTTTTAAAATAAACATATAAATTCATATTTTACAAGCATTTTGATATCGATTTTGCAGTAGGCAGCCATTTAATGTCACTCTTGCGCATCGATCTGTTCATGATTGCCGAATAGTAATGGAATTATTGATTTAATTTGATAAAGCTGCAACCTTTAGCTACATTTTAAGGGGTTTTTATTAAGGTAACCATACGCGTTTGGATTTTAAGCTAGGTTTTAAGGGTATTACTTTTAAAATAAACATATAAATTCATATTTTACAAGCATTTTGATATCGATTTTGCAGTAGGCAGCCATTTAATGTCACTCTTGCGCATCGATCTGTTCATGATTGCCGAATAGTAATGGAATTATTGATTTAATTTGATAAAGCTGCAACCTTTAGCTACATTTTAAGGGGTTTTTATTAAGGTAACCATACGCGTTTGGATTTTAAGCTAGGTTTTAAGGGTATTACTTTTAAAATAAACATATAAATTCATATTTTACAAGCATTTTGATATCGATTTTGCAGTAGGCAGCCATTTAATGTCACTCTTGCGCATCGATCTGTTCATGATTGCCGAATAGTAATGGAATTATTGATTTAATTTGATAAAGCTGCAACCTTTAGCTACATTTTAAGGGGTTTTTATTAAGGTAACCATACGCGTTTGGATTTTAAGCTAGGTTTTAAGGGTATTACTTTTAAAATAAACATATAAATTCATATTTTACAAGCATTTTGATATCGATTTTGCAGTAGGCAGCCATTTAATGTCACTCTTGCGCATCGATCTGTTCATGATTGCCGAATAGTAATGGAATTATTGATTTAATTTGATAAAGCTGCAACCTTTAGCTACATTTTAAGGGGTTTTTATTAAGGTAACCATACGCGTTTGGATTTTAAGCTAGGTTTTAAGGGTATTACTTTTAAAATAAACATATAAATTCATATTTTACAAGCATTTTGATATCGATTTTGCAGTAGGCAGCCATTTAATGTCACTCTTGCGCATCGATCTGTTCATGATTGCCGAATAGTAATGGAATTATTGATTTAATTTGATAAAGCTGCAACCTTTAGCTACATTTTAAGGGGTTTTTATTAAGGTAACCATACGCGTTTGGATTTTAAGCTAGGTTTTAAGGGTATTACTTTTAAAATAAACATATAAATTCATATTTTACAAGCATTTTGATATCGATTTTGCAGTAGGCAGCCATTTAATGTCACTCTTGCGCATCGATCTGTTCATGATTGCCGAATAGTAATGGAATTATTGATTTAATTTGATAAAGCTGCAACCTTTAGCTACATTTTAAGGGGTTTTTATTAAGGTAACCATACGCGTTTGGATTTTAAGCTAGGTTTTAAGGGTATTACTTTTAAAATAAACATATAAATTCATATTTTACAAGCATTTTGATATCGATTTTGCAGTAGGCAGCCATTTAATGTCACTCTTGCGCATCGATCTGTTCATGATTGCCGAATAGTAATGGAATTATTGATTTAATTTGATAAAGCTGCAACCTTTAGCTACATTTTAAGGGGTTTTTATTAAGGTAACCATACGCGTTTGGATTTTAAGCTAGGTTTTAAGGGTATTACTTTTAAAATAAACATATAAATTCATATTTTACAAGCATTTTGATATCGATTTTGCAGTAGGCAGCCATTTAATGTCACTCTTGCGCATCGATCTGTTCATGATTGCCGAATAGTAATGGAATTATTGATTTAATTTGATAAAGCTGCAACCTTTAGCTACATTTTAAGGGGTTTTTATTAAGGTAACCATACGCGTTTGGATTTTAAGCTAGGTTTTAAGGGTATTACTTTTAAAATAAACATATAAATTCATATTTTACAAGCATTTTGATATCGATTTTGCAGTAGGCAGCCATTTAATGTCACTCTTGCGCATCGATCTGTTCATGATTGCCGAATAGTAATGGAATTATTGATTTAATTTGATAAAGCTGCAACCTTTAGCTACATTTTAAGGGGTTTTTATTAAGGTAACCATACGCGTTTGGATTTTAAGCTAGGTTTTAAGGGTATTACTTTTAAAATAAACATATAAATTCATATTTTACAAGCATTTTGATATCGATTTTGCAGTAGGCAGCCATTTAATGTCACTCTTGCGCATCGATCTGTTCATGATTGCCGAATAGTAATGGAATTATTGATTTAATTTGATAAAGCTGCAACCTTTAGCTACATTTTAAGGGGTTTTTATTAAGGTAACCATACGCGTTTGGATTTTAAGCTAGGTTTTAAGGGTATTACTTTTAAAATAAACATATAAATTCATATTTTACAAGCATTTTGATATCGATTTTGCAGTAGGCAGCCATTTAATGTCACTCTTGCGCATCGATCTGTTCATGATTGCCGAATAGTAATGGAATTATTGATTTAATTTGATAAAGCTGCAACCTTTAGCTACATTTTAAGGGGTTTTTATTAAGGTAACCATACGCGTTTGGATTTTAAGCTAGGTTTTAAGGGTATTACTTTTAAAATAAACATATAAATTCATATTTTACAAGCATTTTGATATCGATTTTGCAGTAGGCAGCCATTTAATGTCACTCTTGCGCATCGATCTGTTCATGATTGCCGAATAGTAATGGAATTATTGATTTAATTTGATAAAGCTGCAACCTTTAGCTACATTTTAAGGGGTTTTTATTAAGGTAACCATACGCGTTTGGATTTTAAGCTAGGTTTTAAGGGTATTACTTTTAAAATAAACATATAAATTCATATTTTACAAGCATTTTGATATCGATTTTGCAGTAGGCAGCCATTTAATGTCACTCTTGCGCATCGATCTGTTCATGATTGCCGAATAGTAATGGAATTATTGATTTAATTTGATAAAGCTGCAACCTTTAGCTACATTTTAAGGGGTTTTTATTAAGGTAACCATACGCGTTTGGATTTTAAGCTAGGTTTTAAGGGTATTACTTTTAAAATAAACATATAAATTCATATTTTACAAGCATTTTGATATCGATTTTGCAGTAGGCAGCCATTTAATGTCACTCTTGCGCATCGATCTGTTCATGATTGCCGAATAGTAATGGAATTATTGATTTAATTTGATAAAGCTGCAACCTTTAGCTACATTTTAAGGGGTTTTTATTAAGGTAACCATACGCGTTTGGATTTTAAGCTAGGTTTTAAGGGTATTACTTTTAAAATAAACATATAAATTCATATTTTACAAGCATTTTGATATCGATTTTGCAGTAGGCAGCCATTTAATGTCACTCTTGCGCATCGATCTGTTCATGATTGCCGAATAGTAATGGAATTATTGATTTAATTTGATAAAGCTGCAACCTTTAGCTACATTTTAAGGGGTTTTTATTAAGGTAACCATACGCGTTTGGATTTTAAGCTAGGTTTTAAGGGTATTACTTTTAAAATAAACATATAAATTCATATTTTACAAGCATTTTGATATCGATTTTGCAGTAGGCAGCCATTTAATGTCACTCTTGCGCATCGATCTGTTCATGATTGCCGAATAGTAATGGAATTATTGATTTAATTTGATAAAGCTGCAACCTTTAGCTACATTTTAAGGGGTTTTTATTAAGGTAACCATACGCGTTTGGATTTTAAGCTAGGTTTTAAGGGTATTACTTTTAAAATAAACATATAAATTCATATTTTACAAGCATTTTGATATCGATTTTGCAGTAGGCAGCCATTTAATGTCACTCTTGCGCATCGATCTGTTCATGATTGCCGAATAGTAATGGAATTATTGATTTAATTTGATAAAGCTGCAACCTTTAGCTACATTTTAAGGGGTTTTTATTAAGGTAACCATACGCGTTTGGATTTTAAGCTAGGTTTTAAGGGTATTACTTTTAAAATAAACATATAAATTCATATTTTACAAGCATTTTGATATCGATTTTGCAGTAGGCAGCCATTTAATGTCACTCTTGCGCATCGATCTGTTCATGATTGCCGAATAGTAATGGAATTATTGATTTAATTTGATAAAGCTGCAACCTTTAGCTACATTTTAAGGGGTTTTTATTAAGGTAACCATACGCGTTTGGATTTTAAGCTAGGTTTTAAGGGTATTACTTTTAAAATAAACATATAAATTCATATTTTACAAGCATTTTGATATCGATTTTGCAGTAGGCAGCCATTTAATGTCACTCTTGCGCATCGATCTGTTCATGATTGCCGAATAGTAATGGAATTATTGATTTAATTTGATAAAGCTGCAACCTTTAGCTACATTTTAAGGGGTTTTTATTAAGGTAACCATACGCGTTTGGATTTTAAGCTAGGTTTTAAGGGTATTACTTTTAAAATAAACATATAAATTCATATTTTACAAGCATTTTGATATCGATTTTGCAGTAGGCAGCCATTTAATGTCACTCTTGCGCATCGATCTGTTCATGATTGCCGAATAGTAATGGAATTATTGATTTAATTTGATAAAGCTGCAACCTTTAGCTACATTTTAAGGGGTTTTTATTAAGGTAACCATACGCGTTTGGATTTTAAGCTAGGTTTTAAGGGTATTACTTTTAAAATAAACATATAAATTCATATTTTACAAGCATTTTGATATCGATTTTGCAGTAGGCAGCCATTTAATGTCACTCTTGCGCATCGATCTGTTCATGATTGCCGAATAGTAATGGAATTATTGATTTAATTTGATAAAGCTGCAACCTTTAGCTACATTTTAAGGGGTTTTTATTAAGGTAACCATACGCGTTTGGATTTTAAGCTAGGTTTTAAGGGTATTACTTTTAAAATAAACATATAAATTCATATTTTACAAGCATTTTGATATCGATTTTGCAGTAGGCAGCCATTTAATGTCACTCTTGCGCATCGATCTGTTCATGATTGCCGAATAGTAATGGAATTATTGATTTAATTTGATAAAGCTGCAACCTTTAGCTACATTTTAAGGGGTTTTTATTAAGGTAACCATACGCGTTTGGATTTTAAGCTAGGTTTTAAGGGTATTACTTTTAAAATAAACATATAAATTCATATTTTACAAGCATTTTGATATCGATTTTGCAGTAGGCAGCCATTTAATGTCACTCTTGCGCATCGATCTGTTCATGATTGCCGAATAGTAATGGAATTATTGATTTAATTTGATAAAGCTGCAACCTTTAGCTACATTTTAAGGGGTTTTTATTAAGGTAACCATACGCGTTTGGATTTTAAGCTAGGTTTTAAGGGTATTACTTTTAAAATAAACATATAAATTCATATTTTACAAGCATTTTGATATCGATTTTGCAGTAGGCAGCCATTTAATGTCACTCTTGCGCATCGATCTGTTCATGATTGCCGAATAGTAATGGAATTATTGATTTAATTTGATAAAGCTGCAACCTTTAGCTACATTTTAAGGGGTTTTTATTAAGGTAACCATACGCGTTTGGATTTTAAGCTAGGTTTTAAGGGTATTACTTTTAAAATAAACATATAAATTCATATTTTACAAGCATTTTGATATCGATTTTGCAGTAGGCAGCCATTTAATGTCACTCTTGCGCATCGATCTGTTCATGATTGCCGAATAGTAATGGAATTATTGATTTAATTTGATAAAGCTGCAACCTTTAGCTACATTTTAAGGGGTTTTTATTAAGGTAACCATACGCGTTTGGATTTTAAGCTAGGTTTTAAGGGTATTACTTTTAAAATAAACATATAAATTCATATTTTACAAGCATTTTGATATCGATTTTGCAGGAGGCAGCCATTTAATGTCACTCTTGCGCATCGATCTGTTCATGATTGCCGAATAGTAATGGAATTATTGATTTAATTTGATAAAGCTGCAACCTTTAGCTACATTTTAAGGGGTTTTTATTAAGGTAACCATACGCGTTTGGATTTTAAGCTAGGTTTTAAGGGTATTACTTTTAAAATAAACATATAAATTCATATTTTACAAGCATTTTGATATCGATTTTGCAGTAGGCAGCCATTTAATGTCACTCTTGCGCATCGATCTGTTCATGATTGCCGAATAGTAATGGAATTATTGATTTAATTTGATAAAGCTGCAACCTTTAGCTACATTTTAAGGGGTTTTTATTAAGGTAACCATACGCGTTTGGATTTTAAGCTAGGTTTTAAGGGTATTACTTTTAAAATAAACATATAAATTCATATTTTACAAGCATTTTGATATCGATTTTGCAGTAGGCAGCCATTTAATGTCACTCTTGCGCATCGATCTGTTCATGATTGCCGAATAGTAATGGAATTATTGATTTAATTTGATAAAGCTGCAACCTTTAGCTACATTTTAAGGGGTTTTTATTAAGGTAACCATACGCGTTTGGATTTTAAGCTAGGTTTTAAGGGTATTACTTTTAAAATAAACATATAAATTCATATTTTACAAGCATTTTGATATCGATTTTGCAGTAGGCAGCCATTTAATGTCACTCTTGCGCATCGATCTGTTCATGATTGCCGAATAGTAATGGAATTATTGATTTAATTTGATAAAGCTGCAACCTTTAGCTACATTTTAAGGGGTTTTTATTAAGGTAACCATACGCGTTTGGATTTTAAGCTAGGTTTTAAGGGTATTACTTTTAAAATAAACATATAAATTCATATTTTACAAGCATTTTGATATCGATTTTGCAGTAGGCAGCCATTTAATGTCACTCTTGCGCATCGATCTGTTCATGATTGCCGAATAGTAATGGAATTATTGATTTAATTTGATAAAGCTGCAACCTTTAGCTACATTTTAAGGGGTTTTTATTAAGGTAACCATACGCGTTTGGATTTTAAGCTAGGTTTTAAGGGTATTACTTTTAAAATAAACATATAAATTCATATTTTACAAGCATTTTGATATCGATTTTGCAGTAGGCAGCCATTTAATGTCACTCTTGCGCATCGATCTGTTCATGATTGCCGAATAGTAATGGAATTATTGATTTAATTTGATAAAGCTGCAACCTTTAGCTACATTTTAAGGGGTTTTTATTAAGGTAACCATACGCGTTTGGATTTTAAGCTAGGTTTTAAGGGTATTACTTTTAAAATAAACATATAAATTCATATTTTACAAGCATTTTGATATCGATTTTGCAGTAGGCAGCCATTTAATGTCACTCTTGCGCATCGATCTGTTCATGATTGCCGAATAGTAATGGAATTATTGATTTAATTTGATAAAGCTGCAACCTTTAGCTACATTTTAAGGGGTTTTTATTAAGGTAACCATACGCGTTTGGATTTTAAGCTAGGTTTTAAGGGTATTACTTTTAAAATAAACATATAAATTCATATTTTACAAGCATTTTGATATCGATTTTGCAGTAGGCAGCCATTTAATGTCACTCTTGCGCATCGATCTGTTCATGATTGCCGAATAGTAATGGAATTATTGATTTAATTTGATAAAGCTGCAACCTTTAGCTACATTTTAAGGGGTTTTTATTAAGGTAACCATACGCGTTTGGATTTTAAGCTAGGTTTTAAGGGTATTACTTTTAAAATAAACATATAAATTCATATTTTACAAGCATTTTGATATCGATTTTGCAGTAGGCAGCCATTTAATGTCACTCTTGCGCATCGATCTGTTCATGATTGCCGAATAGTAATGGAATTATTGATTTAATTTGATAAAGCTGCAACCTTTAGCTACATTTTAAGGGGTTTTTATTAAGGTAACCATACGCGTTTGGATTTTAAGCTAGGTTTTAAGGGTATTACTTTTAAAATAAACATATAAATTCATATTTTACAAGCATTTTGATATCGATTTTGCAGTAGGCAGCCATTTAATGTCACTCTTGCGCATCGATCTGTTCATGATTGCCGAATAGTAATGGAATTATTGATTTAATTTGATAAAGCTGCAACCTTTAGCTACATTTTAAGGGGTTTTTATTAAGGTAACCATACGCGTTTGGATTTTAAGCTAGGTTTTAAGGGTATTACTTTTAAAATAAACATATAAATTCATATTTTACAAGCATTTTGATATCGATTTTGCAGTAGGCAGCCATTTAATGTCACTCTTGCGCATCGATCTGTTCATGATTGCCGAATAGTAATGGAATTATTGATTTAATTTGATAAAGCTGCAACCTTTAGCTACATTTTAAGGGGTTTTTATTAAGGTAACCATACGCGTTTGGATTTTAAGCTAGGTTTTAAGGGTATTACTTTTAAAATAAACATATAAATTCATATTTTACAAGCATTTTGATATCGATTTTGCAGTAGGCAGCCATTTAATGTCACTCTTGCGCATCGATCTGTTCATGATTGCCGAATAGTAATGGAATTATTGATTTAATTTGATAAAGCTGCAACCTTTAGCTACATTTTAAGGGGTTTTTATTAAGGTAACCATACGCGTTTGGATTTTAAGCTAGGTTTTAAGGGTATTACTTTTAAAATAAACATATAAATTCATATTTTACAAGCATTTTGATATCGATTTTGCAGTAGGCAGCCATTTAATGTCACTCTTGCGCATCGATCTGTTCATGATTGCCGAATAGTAATGGAATTATTGATTTAATTTGATAAAGCTGCAACCTTTAGCTACATTTTAAGGGGTTTTTATTAAGGTAACCATACGCGTTTGGATTTTAAGCTAGGTTTTAAGGGTATTACTTTTAAAATAAACATATAAATTCATATTTTACAAGCATTTTGATATCGATTTTGCAGTAGGCAGCCATTTAATGTCACTCTTGCGCATCGATCTGTTCATGATTGCCGAATAGTAATGGAATTATTGATTTAATTTGATAAAGCTGCAACCTTTAGCTACATTTTAAGGGGTTTTTATTAAGGTAACCATACGCGTTTGGATTTTAAGCTAGGTTTTAAGGGTATTACTTTTAAAATAAACATATAAATTCATATTTTACAAGCATTTTGATATCGATTTTGCAGTAGGCAGCCATTTAATGTCACTCTTGCGCATCGATCTGTTCATGATTGCCGAATAGTAATGGAATTATTGATTTAATTTGATAAAGCTGCAACCTTTAGCTACATCTTAAGGGGTTTTTATTAAGGTAACCATACGCGTTTGGATTTTAAGCTAGGTTTTAAGGGTATTACTTTTAAAATAAACATATAAATTCATATTTTACAAGCATTTTGATATCGATTTTGCAGTAGGCAGCCATTTAATGTCACTCTTGCGCATCGATCTGTTCATGATTGCCGAATAGTAATGGAATTATTGATTTAATTTGATAAAGCTGCAACCTTTAGCTACATTTTAAGGGGTTTTTATTAAGGTAACCATACGCGTTTGGATTTTAAGCTAGGTTTTAAGGGTATTACTTTTAAAATAAACATATAAATTCATATTTTACAAGCATTTTGATATCGATTTTGCAGTAGGCAGCCATTTAATGTCACTCTTGCGCATCGATCTGTTCATGATTGCCGAATAGTAATGGAATTATTGATTTAATTTGATAAAGCTGCAACCTTTAGCTACATTTTTAGGGGTTTTTATTAAGGTAACCATACGCGTTTGGATTTTAAGCTAGGTTTTAAGGGTATTACTTTTAAAATAAACATATAAATTCATATTTTACAAGCATTTTGATATCGATTTTGCAGTAGGCAGCCATTTAATGTCACTCTTGCGCATCGATCTGTTCATGATTGCCGAATAGTAATGGAATTATTGATTTAATTTGATAAAGCTGCAACCTTTAGCTACATTTTAAGGGGTTTTTATTAAGGTAACCATACGCGTTTGGATTTTAAGCTAGGTTTTAAGGGTATTACTTTTAAAATAAACATATAAATTCATATTTTACAAGCATTTTGATATCGATTTTGCAGTAGGCAGCCATTTAATGTCACTCTTGCGCATCGATCTGTTCATGATTGCCGAATAGTAATGGAATTATTGATTTAATTTGATAAAGCTGCAACCTTTAGCTACATTTTAAGGGGTTTTTATTAAGGTAACCATACGCGTTTGGATTTTAAGCTAGGTTTTAAGGGTATTACTTTTAAAATAAACATATAAATTCATATTTTACAAGCATTTTGATATCGATTTTGCAGTAGGCAGCCATTTAATGTCACTCTTGCGCATCGATCTGTTCATGATTGCCGAATAGTAATGGAATTATTGATTTAATTTGATAAAGCTGCAACCTTTAGCTACATTTTAAGGGGTTTTTATTAAGGTAACCATACGCGTTTGGATTTTAAGCTAGGTTTTAAGGGTATTACTTTTAAAATAAACATATAAATTCATATTTTACAAGCATTTTGATATCGATTTTGCAGTAGGCAGCCATTTAATGTCACTCTTGCGCATCGATCTGTTCATGATTGCCGAATAGTAATGGAATTATTGATTTAATTTGATAAAGCTGCAACCTTTAGCTACATTTTAAGGGGTTTTTATTAAGGTAACCATACGCGTTTGGATTTTAAGCTAGGTTTTAAGGGTATTACTTTAAAATAAACATATAAATTCATATTTTACAAGCATTTTGATATCGATTTTGCAGTAGGCAGCCATTTAATGTCACTCTTGCGCATCGATCTGTTCATGATTGCCGAATAGTAATGGAATTATTGATTTAATTTGATAAAGCTGCAACCTTTAGCTACATTTTAAGGGGTTTTTATTAAGGTAACCATACGCGTTTGGATTTTAAGCTAGGTTTTAAGGGTATTACTTTTAAAATAAACATATAAATTCATATTTTACAAGCATTTTGATATCGATTTTGCAGTAGGCAGCCATTTAATGTCACTCTTGCGCATCGATCTGTTCATGATTGCCGAATAGTAATGGAATTATTGATTTAATTTGATAAAGCTGCAACCTTTAGCTACATTTTAAGGGGTTTTTATTAAGGTAACCATACGCGTTTGGATTTTAAGCTAGGTTTTAAGGGTATTACTTTTAAAATAAACATATAAATTCATATTTTACAAGCGTTTTGATATCGATTTTGCAGTAGGCAGCCATTTAATGTCACTCTTGCGCATCGATCTGTTCATGATTGCCGAATAGTAATGGAATTATTGATTTAATTTGATAAAGCTGCAACCTTTAGCTACATTTTAAGGGGTTTTTATTAAGGTAACCATACGCGTTTGGATTTTAAGCTAGGTTTTAAGGGTATTACTTTTAAAATAAACATATAAATTCATATTTTACAAGCATTTTGATATCGATTTTGCAGTAGGCAGCCATTTAATGTCACCCTTGCGCATCGATCTGTTCAGGATTGCCGAATAGTAATGGAATTATTGATTTAATTTGGTAAAGCTGCAACCTTTAGCTACATTTTAAGGGGTTTTTATTAAGGTAACCATACGCGTTTGGATTTTAAGCTAGGTTTTAAGGGTATTACTTTTAAAATAAACATATAAATTCATATTTTACAAGCATTTTGATATCGATTTTGCAGTAGGCAGCCATTTAATGTCACTCTTGCGCATCGATCTGTTCATGATTGCCGAATAGTAATGGAATTATTGATTTAATTTGATAAAGCTGCAACCTTTAGCTATATTTTAAGGGGTTTTTATTAAGGTAACCATACGCGTTTGGATTTTAAGCTAGGTTTTAAGGGTATTACTTTTAAAATAAACATATAAATTCATATTTTACAAGCATTTTGATATCGATTTTGCAGTAGGCAGCCATTTAATGTCACTCTTGCGCATCGATCTGTTCATGATTGCCGAATAGTAATGGAATTATTGATTTAATTTGATAAAGCTGCAACCTTTAGCTACATTTTTAGGGGTTTTTATTAAGGTAACCATACGCGTTTGGATTTTAAGCTAGGTTTTAAGGGTATTACTTTTAAAATAAACATATAAATTCATATTTTACAAGCATTTTGATATCGATTTTGCAGTAGGCAGCCATTTAATGTCACTCTTGCGCATCGATCTGTTCATGATTGCCGAATAGTAATGGAATTATTGATTTAATTTGATAAAGCTGCAACCTTTAGCTACATTTTAAGGGGTTTTTATTAAGGTAACCATACGCGTTTGGATTTTAAGCTAGGTTTTAAGGGTATTACTTTTAAAATAAACATATAAATTCATATTTTACAAGCGTTTTGATATCGAGTTTGCAGTAGGCAGCCATTTAATGTCACTCTTGCGCATCGATCTGTTCATGATTGCCGAATAGTAATGGAATTATTGATTTAATTTGATAAAGCTGCAACCTTTAGCTACATTTTAAGGGGTTTTTATTAAGGTAACCATACGCGTTTGGATTTTAAGCTAGGTTTTAAGGGTATTACTTTTAAAATAAACATATAAATTCATATTTTACAAGCATTTTGATATCGATTTTGCAGTAGGCAGCCATTTAATGTCACTCTTGCGCATCGATCTGTTCATGATTGCCGAATAGTAATGGAATTATTGATTTAATTTGGTAAAGCTGCAACCTTTAGCTACATTTTAAGGGGTTTTTATTAAGGTAACCATACGCGTTTGGATTTTAAGCTAGGTTTTAAGGGTATTACTTTTAAAATAAACATATAAATTCATATTTTACAAGCATTTTGATATCGATTTTGCAGTAGGCAGCCATTTAACACTTCTGTTACCTTAGGGTCATTTTCGAGTAAAATTTGACTTTAAAGGGCCGTAACTTTCTTATTTCTGGTGAAGAATTGTTTTCCTTGTGACTCAGTGACTAATTTTATGCCATTTGAATATACGCTAAATTTCATTTTATTTGCAACACTGGTTTACGTGCAAATGAGCAACTATACAAATTTGACCTTAGGGTCATTTTATGACCCATAGTACTGAACGCAAGAAATTGTTCGATGCGATGTAAATTTTATTAGATTTGGTTTCAAAGTGACGTGGATAAATGTTTCTGGGATTTTAGTTTTGTTTTGTGTTGGTAAGAGGGCGTGGCACTAGCAATACCACCCTTTCTATTATGGAGTAGCATCGAAATTATGAGTCATACAGCATTGCAATTTCGTGTAGTGTCCCCATGTAGACATATTGTTCCACTGGAAATATTTCATGGGCGTTTAAAATGGGCGTGGCACTTTTTTAACGATCCAAATTTTGTATTTAATTTTGGAACTATAAGTCGCACATCAATGACACTCAGATCGAACTTACTATTGGGTCATGTTTTTCGGCAGGGGAAAAGGGAGGAAGGAGAAAAGGGCATTTAATAAAGGGCGTAGCTTCGCCCACACATCGCAATGAGCAATACAAAAGCTTTTAAGTTTCAAGGGATCGAAACCCAATAGTACGACAACTTTATGTTTGCTGGTATGAAATATTGATTGAAGCTTTCAATATAAATAGTACCTACATATAGTACGAATTCTAGCAAGTAATAAATTTCTAAAAAATTCCAAAAGGAGTGTGAACAAGCTAGATTAAATTTCTGGAACATATTCGTGTCAGCGACAAACACACAATTTACTCGTGGCTGCAGTTCGCAACTCTGTTATTCCTTGCGGCACCATTGCATTTGTGATGTGAAATTCATCCCTGGAATGATAACGTAACGCCGTTTATTCTATAAAGAATTGGAAAAGTTACTTCGTGGGCTTCTGATTTTGTGAAAAGCAAGGAAGCCAATAATAGAATCGTGTGAGTTATCCTTAGCAGTACATTCACTAAAGAAGAAGATACTCAGTGAAAGGAACCGATGGGGCGCAATCTGGGTCAGCCGAATATATTCATTTTTTTCTTCGGGAAATCGAATAATCTTAATTAATATATATTATAATTTGTATTGGTTCATTGGTGTCAATATCTAGTATAACTTTAATATTTTGGCATACTTTTATAAATTAAACTTCTAAACTGAGTAATTTTTGGTGGGCCACGGGAACAGGCTTTCTTGCGAAATCATTTATTTTTGGGCGATTAACAATTAATGATTATTATCTGTTATGTATAATATAATTGTCCAAAAATTAGTTGCGATATAGTTTTAACTTCTGAAGAAATCGCAAGAAATAAAGTGCCCAAGAAGAAAATCAAGAACTTGGACATGGTCTCCATGTTGAACATATTTGACTCCAGTAAGGCCAAATAGTCGCTTTTCAATAATAAAAGTAATAACTAATTGTTAAAATCACATTGTCTTAACTTTTTTGAACAAAATACAAAGAAATAAATCGGGGTCATTTTATGACCCAAGGGTCAAATGTGCGAGTTTTTCCTAGGGTAACAGAGGGGTTAATGTCACTCTTGCGCATCGATCTGTTCATGATTGCCGAATAGTAATGGAATTATTGATTTAATTTGATAAAGCTGCAACCTTTAGCTACATTTTAAGGGGTTTTTATTAAGGTAACCATACGCGTTTGGATTTTAAGCTAGGTTTTAAGGGTATTACTTTTAAAATAAACATATAAATTCATATTTTACAAGCATTTTGATATCGATTTTGCAGTAGGCAGCCATTTAATGTCACTCTTGCGCATCGATCTGTTCATGATTGCCGAATAGTAATGGAATTATTGATTTAATTTGATAAAGCTGCAACCTTTAGCTACATTTTAAGGGGTTTTTATTAAGGTAACCATACGCGTTTGGATTTTAAGCTAGGTTTTAAGGGTATTACTTTTAAAATAAACATATAAATTCATATTTTACAAGCATTTTGATATCGATTTTGCAGTAGGCAGCCATTTAATGTCACTCTTGCGCATCGATCTGTTCATGATTGCCGAATAGTAATGGAATTATTGATTTAATTTGATAAAGCTGCAACCTTTAGCTACATTTTAAGGGGTTTTTATTAAGGTAACCATACGCGTTTGGATTTTAAGCTAGGTTTTAAGGGTATTACTTTTAAAATAAACATATAAATTCATATTTTACAAGCATTTTGATATCGATTTTGCAGTAGGCAGCCATTTAATGTCACTCTTGCGCATCGATCTGTTCATGATTGCCGAATAGTAATGGAATTATTGATTTAATTTGATAAAGCTGCAACCTTTAGCTACATTTTAAGGGGTTTTTATTAAGGTAACCATACGCGTTTGGATTTTAAGCTAGGTTTTAAGGGTATTACTTTTAAAATAAACATATAAATTCATATTTTACAAGCATTTTGATATCGATTTTGCAGTAGGCAGCCATTTAATGTCACTCTTGCGCATCGATCTGTTCATGATTGCCGAATAGTAATGGAATTATTGATTTAATTTGATAAAGCTGCAACCTTTAGCTACATTTTAAGGGGTTTTTATTAAGGTAACCATACGCGTTTGGATTTTAAGCTAGGTTTTAAGGGTATTACTTTTAAAATAAACATATAAATTCATATTTTACAAGCATTTTGATATCGATTTTGCAGTAGGCAGCCATTTAATGTCACTCTTGCGCATCGATCTGTTCATGATTGCCGAATAGTAATGGAATTATTGATTTAATTTGATAAAGCTGCAACCTTTAGCTACATTTTAAGGGGTTTTTATTAAGGTAACCATACGCGTTTGGATTTTAAGCTAGGTTTTAAGGGTATTACTTTTAAAATAAACATATAAATTCATATTTTACAAGCATTTTGATATCGATTTTGCAGTAGGCAGCCATTTAATGTCACTCTTGCGCATCGATCTGTTCATGATTGCCGAATAGTAATGGAATTATTGATTTAATTTGATAAAGCTGCAACCTTTAGCTACATTTTAAGGGGTTTTTATTAAGGTAACCATACGCGTTTGGATTTTAAGCTAGGTTTTAAGGGTATTACTTTTAAAATAAACATATAAATTCATATTTTACAAGCATTTTGATATCGATTTTGCAGTAGGCAGCCATTTAATGTCACTCTTGCGCATCGATCTGTTCATGATTGCCGAATAGTAATGGAATTATTGATTTAATTTGATAAAGCTGCAACCTTTAGCTACATTTTAAGGGGTTTTTATTAAGGTAACCATACGCGTTTGGATTTTAAGCTAGGTTTTAAGGGTATTACTTTTAAAATAAACATATAAATTCATATTTTACAAGCATTTTGATATCGATTTTGCAGTAGGCAGCCATTTAATGTCACTCTTGCGCATCGATCTGTTCATGATTGCCGAATAGTAATGGAATTATTGATTTAATTTGATAAAGCTGCAACCTTTAGCTACATTTTAAGGGGTTTTTATTAAGGTAACCATACGCGTTTGGATTTTAAGCTAGGTTTTAAGGGTATTACTTTTAAAATAAACATATAAATTCATATTTTACAAGCATTTTGATATCGATTTTGCAGTAGGCAGCCATTTAATGTCACTCTTGCGCATCGATCTGTTCATGATTGCCGAATAGTAATGGAATTATTGATTTAATTTGATAAAGCTGCAACCTTTAGCTACATTTTAAGGGGTTTTTATTAAGGTAACCATACGCGTTTGGATTTTAAGCTAGGTTTTAAGGGTATTACTTTTAAAATAAACATATAAATTCATATTTTACAAGCATTTTGATATCGATTTTGCAGTAGGCAGCCATTTAATGTCACTCTTGCGCATCGATCTGTTCATGATTGCCGAATAGTAATGGAATTATTGATTTAATTTGATAAAGCTGCAACCTTTAGCTACATTTTAAGGGGTTTTTATTAAGGTAACCATACGCGTTTGGATTTTAAGCTAGGTTTTAAGGGTATTACTTTTAAAATAAACATATAAATTCATATTTTACAAGCATTTTGATATCGATTTTGCAGTAGGCAGCCATTTAATGTCACTCTTGCGCATCGATCTGTTCATGATTGCCGAATAGTAATGGAATTATTGATTTAATTTGATAAAGCTGCAACCTTTAGCTACATTTTAAGGGGTTTTTATTAAGGTAACCATACGCGTTTGGATTTTAAGCTAGGTTTTAAGGGTATTACTTTTAAAATAAACATATAAATTCATATTTTACAAGCATTTTGATATCGATTTTGCAGTAGGCAGCCATTTAATGTCACTCTTGCGCATCGATCTGTTCATGATTGCCGAGTAGTAATGGAATTATTGATTTAATTTGATAAAGCTGCAACCTTTAGCTACATTTTAAGGGGTTTTTATTAAGGTAACCATACGCGTTTGGATTTTAAGCTAGGTTTTAAGGGTATTACTTTTAAAATAAACATATAAATTCATATTTTACAAGCATTTTGATATCGATTTTGCAGTAGGCAGCCATTTAATGTCACTCTTGCGCATCGATCTGTTCATGATTGCCGAATAGTAATGGAATTATTGATTTAATTTGATAAAGCTGCAACCTTTAGCTACATTTTAAGGGGTTTTTATTAAGGTAACCATACGCGTTTGGATTTTAAGCTAGGTTTTAAGGGTATTACTTTTAAAATAAACATATAAATTCATATTTTACAAGCATTTTGATATCGATTTTGCAGTAGGCAGCCATTTAATGTCACTCTTGCGCATCGATCTGTTCATGATTGCCGAATAGTAATGGAATTATTGATTTAATTTGATAAAGCTGCAACCTTTAGCTACATTTTAAGGGGTTTTTATTAAGGTAACCATACGCGTTTGGATTTTAAGCTAGGTTTTAAGGGTATTACTTTTAAAATAAACATATAAATTCATATTTTACAAGCATTTTGATATCGATTTTGCAGTAGGCAGCCATTTAATGTCACTCTTGCGCATCGATCTGTTCATGATTGCCGAATAGTAATGGAATTATTGATTTAATTTGATAAAGCTGCAACCTTTAGCTACATTTTAAGGGGTTTTTATTAAGGTAACCATACGCGTTTGGATTTTAAGCTAGGTTTTAAGGGTATTACTTTTAAAATAAACATATAAATTCATATTTTACAAGCATTTTGATATCGATTTTGCAGTAGGCAGCCATTTAATGTCACTCTTGCGCATCGATCTGTTCATGATTGCCGAATAGTAATGGAATTATTGATTTAATTTGATAAAGCTGCAACCTTTAGCTACATTTTAAGGGGTTTTTATTAAGGTAACCATACGCGTTTGGATTTTAAGCTAGGTTTTAAGGGTATTACTTTTAAAATAAACATATAAATTCATATTTTACAAGCATTTTGATATCGATTTTGCAGTAGGCAGCCATTTAATGTCACTCTTGCGCATCGATCTGTTCATGATTGCCGAATAGTAATGGAATTATTGATTTAATTTGATAAAGCTGCAACCTTTAGCTACATTTTAAGGGGTTTTTATTAAGGTAACCATACGCGTTTGGATTTTAAGCTAGGTTTTAAGGGTATTACTTTTAAAATAAACATATAAATTCATATTTTACAAGCATTTTGATATCGATTTTGCAGTAGGCAGCCATTTAATGTCACTCTTGCGCATCGATCTGTTCATGATTGCCGAATAGTAATGGAATTATTGATTTAATTTGATAAAGCTGCAACCTTTAGCTACATTTTAAGGGGTTTTTATTAAGGTAACCATACGCGTTTGGATTTTAAGCTAGGTTTTAAGGGTATTACTTTTAAAATAAACATATAAATTCATATTTTACAAGCATTTTGATATCGATTTTGCAGTAGGCAGCCATTTAATGTCACTCTTGCGCATCGATCTGTTCATGATTGCCGAGTAGTAATGGAATTATTGATTTAATTTGATAAAGCTGCAACCTTTAGCTACATTTTAAGGGGTTTTTATTAAGGTAACCATACGCGTTTGGATTTTAAGCTAGGTTTTAAGGGTATTACTTTTAAAATAAACATATAAATTCATATTTTACAAGCATTTTGATATCGATTTTGCAGTAGGCAGCCATTTAATGTCACTCTTGCGCATCGATCTGTTCATGATTGCCGAATAGTAATGGAATTATTGATTTAATTTGATAAAGCTGCAACCTTTAGCTACATTTTAAGGGGTTTTTATTAAGGTAACCATACGCGTTTGGATTTTAAGCTAGGTTTTAAGGGTATTACTTTTAAAATAAACATATAAATTCATATTTTACAAGCATTTTGATATCGATTTTGCAGTAGGCAGCCATTTAATGTCACTCTTGCGCATCGATCTGTTCATGATTGCCGAATAGTAATGGAATTATTGATTTAATTCGATAAAGCTGCAACCTTTAGCTACATTTTAAGGGGTTTTTATTAAGGTAACCATACGCGTTTGGATTTTAAGCTAGGTTTTAAGGGTATTACTTTTAAAATAAACATATAAATTCATATTTTACAAGCATTTTGATATCGATTTTGCAGTAGGCAGCCATTTAATGTCACTCTTGCGCATCGATCTGTTCATGATTGCCGAATAGTAATGGAATTATTGATTTAATTTGATAAAGCTGCAACCTTTAGCTACATTTTAAGGGGTTTTTATTAAGGTAACCATACGCGTTTGGATTTTAAGCTAGGTTTTAAGGGTATTACTTTTAAAATAAACATATAAATTCATATTTTACAAGCATTTTGATATCGATTTTGCAGTAGGCAGCCATTTAATGTCACTCTTGCGCATCGATCTGTTCATGATTGCCGAATAGTAATGGAATTATTGATTTAATTTGATAAAGCTGCAACCTTTAGCTACATTTTAAGGGGTTTTTATTAAGGTAACCATACGCGTTTGGATTTTAAGCTGGGTTTTAAGGGTATTACTTTTAAAATAAACATATAAATTCATATTTTACAAGCATTTTGATATCGATTTTGCAGTAGGCAGCCATATAATGTCACTCTTGCGCATCGATCTGTTCATGATTGCCGAATAGTAATGGAATTATTGATTTAATTTGATAAAGCTGCAACCTTTAGCTACATTTTAAGGGGTTTTTATTAAGGTAACCATACGCGTTTGGATTTTAAGCTAGGTTTTAAGGGTATTACTTTTAAAATCTATATATATAAAAATGAAACGTGGTTCGTTCGGCCGCTTAAAACTCGAAAACGACTGGACCAACTTGAATACTTCCTTCGGCGGGTTTGTTCAAAATGTTTACGTGAAGGTTTATAAAAAAAGAAATGTCTGGAAAAGGGGCGTGGCACCACAAGAATACATTTTTAGACAATAACTTTGGAACCATAAGTCACACATCAATTAAATTTGGTACAAACTTAGTATTTAATCATGTCCTTCAATAGAGGGAATAAGGTGGGTATTGAACAAAGGGGTGTGGCACCGCCCATACAACTCAAATCTTCTAAATAGAATAGCTTCGGGATTGTAAGTCGCACAGCATTGAAATTTGGTGCACCGTCGTTTCATAGATGTGTGGTTCTACTGTTAAAATTTTTTGGGCGTTGAACAAGGGGCGTGGCACATATTTTATGTCCCAATATTTCAGCAGAACTCTAAGTCGTACATCAATGAAACTTGGTATGAACCTACCATTTAGTCATATCTTTCGGCAGAGGGAATAAGGCGGGTATTTAACAAGAAGGCGTGGCTCCGTCCCCACCACTCAAATCTTTTATATGGAATTGCTTTGGAATTGTAAGTCGCACAACATTGAAATTTGGTATTACATCCTCCCATAGAAGTGTAATTCTACTGTTAAAATGTAATGGGCATTGGACAAGGGGCGTGGCACATTTGTTGGGCACAAACTATCCGCATAAGTTTTAAACTGTTCGTCGCACATCAATGAAACTTAGTACGAATTTACCATTTAGTCATATCTTTCCACAGACGGAATGGGCGGGTATTTAACAAGAGGGCGTGGCTCCGCCCATAGAACTTAAATCTTTTATATGGAATAGCTTCGGAGTTGTAAGCCGCACAGCATTGAAATTTGGTGTACCGTCGTTTCATAGATGTGTGGTTCTACTGTTAAAATTTTATGGGCGTTGTACAAGGGGCGTGGCACATATTTTATGTCCCAATATTTCAGCAGAACTCTAAGTCGTACATCAATGAAACTTGGTATGAACCTACCATTTAGTCATATCTATCGGCAGAGGGAATAAGGCGGGTATTTAACAAGAAGGCGTGGCTCCGCCCCCACCACTCAAATCTTTTATATGGAATTGCTTTGGAATTGTAAGTCGCATAACATTGAAATTTGGTATTACATCCTCCCATAGAAGTGTAATTCTACTGTTAAAATGTAATGGGCATTGGACAAGGGGCGTGGCACATTTGTTGGGCACAAACTATCCGCATAAGTTTTAAACTGGTCTTCGCACATCAATGAAACTTAGTACGAATTTACCATTTAGTCATATCTTTCCACAGACGGAATGGGCGGGTATTTAACAAGAGGGCGTGGCTCCGCCCATAGAACTTAAATCTTTTATATGGAATAGCTTCGGAGTTGTAAGCCGCACAGCATTGAAATTTGGTGTACCGTCGTTTCATAGATGTGTCATTCTACTGATGAGATTTGATCGGCGTTGGTCAAGGGGCGTGGCACATTTTTTATGATCCAACAGTTATGCAGTACACACACACACACCAGTGAAACTTGGTACGAACTTTCCACTTAGTAGCACAATTCGACTAGAAGAAATTTGTGAGCATTGGACAAGGGGCCATGATACCGCCTCCATTTTTGTATACATAGATTGTTTGTCCTGACTGACTGACTGATTGATTGATTGATTCATCATCGCTTAGCCCAAACCGCTGAAGCTACAAATATGAAATTTGAACTGTAGGTACATCTTGAAAAATGAACCTCCGCTAAGACGGGATTTTTTGAAATTCGGGGTGTAAAGGGGCACAAATGTGTTGTGTTGTATGAAGAAAAGTGATTTAAGAGACATATTGATTTCGAACTTCCTGAAATTGGACACGCGTTTCTCATTATTTTCAAAATCGAAATCTAACTGGATCAACGACGGGTTAAAAGTATGTATGGAGAAACAAATTTGTTTGGGCCTTTTGATTTCAAACTTGGTGAAAGTACTTCAAATGTATATAAAATAACTCGATACGTGTTTTTCATTTTTTCCGAATATTAAAATCGGACGGGGTTAACGACCGGTTACAATTTTGTATGGCGAAACTGTAAAAAAACATGAATTAATGGGGCCACTGAGATTTAAATTTTGTGAAAGTACTCTTAGTGAGAAATAATTTGACACGTGTTTTTCACTTTTTTGAAAATCAAAATCTAACGGGATCAACAATGGGCTAACAGTTTGTATGGAGAACTTAGACAAAAAGCACTTCTATCGGGAAATAATTAAAATGTGCTTTTCATTTTTTGAGAAAATCGAAATCTACCGTGATAAACTTAGGGTTAAGGATTTGTTTAGGGTAAATGTGAAAACCCATGATTTAAAGGGCTTTTGACTTCAAACTTTTTGGAAATACTTGACATCAAAGATAATAGACATATGTTTTTTTTAATTAAAATCTGACGGGGTCAACAATGGGTTCAGAATTTGTATTGGGTTGAAACAAGAGAGCTTGCGTGCGAAGCCGCAGGGCCCAGCTAGTAAACATATAAATTCATATTTTACAAGCATTTTGATATCGATTTTGCAGTAGGCAGCCATTTAATGTCACTCTTGCGCATCGATCTGTTCATGATTGCCGAATAGTAATGGAATTATTGATTTAATTTGATAAAGCTGCAACCTTTAGCTACATTTTAAGGGGTTTTTATTAAGGTAACCATACGCGTTTGGATTTTAAGCTAGGTTTTAAGGGTATTACTTTTAAAATAAACATATAAATTCATATTTTACAAGCATTTTGATATCGATTTTGCAGTAGGCAGCCATTTAATGTCACTCTTGCGCATCGATCTGTTCATGATTGCCGAATAGTAATGGAATTATTGATTTAATTTGATAAAGCTGCAACCTTTAGCTACATTTTAAGGGGTTTTTATTAAGGTAACCATACGCGTTTGGATTTTAAGCTAGGTTTTAAGGGTATTACTTTTAAAATAAACATATAAATTCATATTTTACAAGCATTTTGATATCGATTTTGCAGTAGGCAGCCATTTAATGTCACTCTTGCGCATCGATCTGTTCATGATTGCCGAATAGTAATGGAATTATTGATTTAATTTGATAAAGCTGCAACCTTTAGCTACATTTTAAGGGGTTTTTATTAAGGTAACCATACGCGTTTGGATTTTAAGCTAGGTTTTAAGGGTATTACTTTTAAAATAAACATATAAATTCATATTTTACAAGCATTTTGATATCGATTTTGCAGTAGGCAGCCATTTAATGTCACTCTTGCGCATCGATCTGTTCATGATTGCCGAATAGTAATGGAATTATTGATTTAATTTGATAAAGCTGCAACCTTTAGCTACATTTTAAGGGGTTTTTATTAAGGTAACCATACGCGTTTGGATTTTAAGCTAGGTTTTAAGGGTATTACTTTTAAAATAAACATATAAATTCATATTTTACAAGCATTTTGATATCGATTTTGCAGTAGGCAGCCATTTAATGTCACTCTTGCGCATCGATCTGTTCATGATTGCCGAATAGTAATGGAATTATTGATTTAATTTGATAAAGCTGCAACCTTTAGCTAAATTTTAAGGGGTTTTTATTAAGGTAACCATACGCGTTTGGATTTTAAGCTAGGTTTTAAGGGTATTACTTTTAAAATAAACATATAAATTCATATTTTACAAGCATTTTGATATCGATTTTGCAGTAGGCAGCCATTTAATGTCACTCTTGCGCATCGATCTGTTCATGATTGCCGAATAGTAATGGAATTATTGATTTAATTTGATAAAGCTGCAACCTTTAGCTACATTTTAAGGGGTTTTTATTAAGGTAACCATACGCGTTTGGATTTTAAGCTAGGTTTTAAGGGTATTACTTTTAAAATAAACATATAAATTCATATTTTACAAGCATTTTGATATCGATTTTGCAGTAGGCAGCCATTTAATGTCACTCTTGCGCATCGATCTGTTCATGATTGCCGAATAGTAATGGAATTATTGATTTAATTTGATAAAGCTGCAACCTTTAGCTACATTTTAAGGGGTTTTTATTAAGGTAACCATACGCGTTTGGATTTTAAGCTAGGTTTTAAGGGTATTACTTTTAAAATAAACATATAAATTCATATTTTACAAGCATTTTGATATCGATTTTGCAGTAGGCAGCCATTTAATGTCACTCTTGCGCATCGATCTGTTCATGATTGCCGAATAGTAATGGAATTATTGATTTAATTTGATAAAGCTGCAACCTTTAGCTACATTTTAAGGGGTTTTTATTAAGGTAACCATACGCGTTTGGATTTTAAGCTAGGTTTTAAGGGTATTACTTTTAAAATAAACATATAAATTCATATTTTACAAGCATTTTGATATCGATTTTGCAGTAGGCAGCCATTTAATGTCACTCTTGCGCATCGATCTGTTCATGATTGCCGAATAGTAATGGAATTATTGATTTAATTTGATAAAGCTGCAACCTTTAGCTACATTTTAAGGGGTTTTTATTAAGGTAACCATACGCGTTTGGATTTTAAGCTAGGTTTTAAGGGTATTACTTTTAAAATAAACATATAAATTCATATTTTACAAGCATTTTGATATCGATTTTGCAGTAGGCAGCCATTTAATGTCACTCTTGCGCATCGATCTGTTCATGATTGCCGAATAGTAATGGAATTATTGATTTAATTTGATAAAGCTGCAACCTTTAGCTACATTTTAAGGGGTTTTTATTAAGGTAACCATACGCGTTTGGATTTTAAGCTAGGTTTTAAGGGTATTACTTTTAAAATAAACATATAAATTCATATTTTACAAGCATTTTGATATCGATTTTGCAGTAGGCAGCCATTTAATGTCACTCTTGCGCATCGATCTGTTCATGATTGCCGAATAGTAATGGAATTATTGATTTAATTTGATAAAGCTGCAACCTTTAGCTACATTTTAAGGGGTTTTTAT
Organism: Melieria crassipennis; assembly: GCA_963668005.1. Lineage (NCBI taxonomy): Eukaryota > Metazoa > Arthropoda > Insecta > Diptera > Ulidiidae > Melieria > Melieria crassipennis. The sequence continues at coordinate 15,649 of CAVLFC010000039.1, read as the reverse complement.
TAAGGTAACCATACGCGTTTGGATTTTAAGCTAGGTTTTAAGGGTATTACTTTTAAAATAAACATATAAATTCATATTTTACAAGCATTTTGATATCGATTTTGCAGTAGGCAGCCATTTAATGTCACTCTTGCGCATCGATCTGTTCATGATTGCCGAATAGTAATGGAATTATTGATTTAATTTGATAAAGCTGCAACTTTTAGCTACATTTTAAGGGGTTTTTATTAAGGTAACCATACGCGTTTGGATTTTAAGCTAGGTTTTAAGGGTATTACTTTTAAAATAAACATATAAATTCATATTTTACAAGCATTTTGATATCGATTTTGCAGTAGGCAGCCATTTAATGTCACTCTTGCGCATCGATCTGTTCATGATTGCCGAATAGTAATGGAATTATTGATTTAATTTGATAAAGCTGCAACCTTTAGCTACATTTTAAGGGGTTTTTATTAAGGTAACCATACGCGTTTGGATTTTAAGCTAGGTTTTAAGGGTATTACTTTTAAAATAAACATATAAATTCATATTTTACAAGCATTTTGATATCGATTTTGCAGTAGGCAGCCATTTAATGTCACTCTTGCGCATCGATCTGTTCATGATTGCCGAATAGTAATGGAATTATTGATTTAATTTGATAAAGCTGCAACCTTTAGCTAAATTTTAAGGGGTTTTTATTAAGGTAACCATACGCGTTTGGATTTTAAGCTAGGTTTTAAGGGTATTACTTTTAAAATAAACATATAAATTCATATTTTACAAGCATTTTGATATCGATTTTGCAGTAGGCAGCCATTTAATGTCACTCTTGCGCATCGATCTGTTCATGATTGCCGAATAGTAATGGAATTATTGATTTAATTTGATAAAGCTGCAACCTTTAGCTACATTTTAAGGGGTTTTTATTAAGGTAACCATACGCGTTTGGATTTTAAGCTAGGTTTTAAGGGTATTACTTTTAAAATAAACATATAAATTCATATTTTACAAGCATTTTGATATCGATTTTGCAGTAGGCAGCCATTTAATGTCACTCTTGCGCATCGATCTGTTCATGATTGCCGAATAGTAATGGAATTATTGATTTAATTTGATAAAGCTGCAACCTTTAGCTACATTTTAAGGGGTTTTTATTAAGGTAACCATACGCGTTTGGATTTTAAGCTAGGTTTTAAGGGTATTACTTTTAAAATAAACATATAAATTCATATTTTACAAGCATTTTGATATCGATTTTGCAGTAGGCAGCCATTTAATGTCACTCTTGCGCATCGATCTGTTCATGATTGCCGAATAGTAATGGAATTATTGATTTAATTTGATAAAGCTGCAACCTTTAGCTACATTTTAAGGGGTTTTTATTAAGGTAACCATACGCGTTTGGATTTTAAGCTAGGTTTTAAGGGTATTACTTTTAAAATAAACATATAAATTCATATTTTACAAGCATTTTGATATCGATTTTGCAGTAGGCAGCCATTTAATGTCACTCTTGCGCATCGAACTGTTCATGATTGCCGAATAGTAATGGAATTATTGATTTAATTTGATAAAGCTGCAACCTTTAGCTACATTTTAAGGGGTTTTTATTAAGGTAACCATACGCGTTTGGATTTTAAGCTAGGTTTTAAGGGTATTACTTTTAAAATAAACATATAAATTCATATTTTACAAGCATTTTGATATCGATTTTGCAGTAGGCAGCCATTTAATGTCACTCTTGCGCATCGATCTGTTCATGATTGCCGAATAGTAATGGAATTATTGATTTAATTTGATAAAGCTGCAACCTTTAGCTACATTTTAAGGGGTTTTTATTAAGGTAACCATACGCGTTTGGATTTTAAGCTAGGTTTTAAGGGTATTACTTTTAAAATAAACATATAAATTCATATTTTACAAGCATTTTGATATCGATTTTGCAGTAGGCAGCCATTTAATGTCACTCTTGCGCATCGATCTGTTCATGATTGCCGAATAGTAATGGAATTATTGATCTAATTTGATAAAGCTGCAACCTTTAGCTACATTTTAAGGGGTTTTTATTAAGGTAACTATACGCGTTTGGATTTTAAGCTAGGTTTTAAGGGTATTACTTTTAAAATAAACATATAAATTCATATTTTACAAGCATTTTGATATCGATTTTGCAGTAGGCAGCCATTTAATGTCACTCTTGCGCATCGATCTGTTCATGATTGCCGAATAGTAATGGAATTATTGATTTAATTTGATAAAGCTGCAACCTTTAGCTACATTTTAAGGGGTTTTTATTAAGGTAACCATACGCGTTTGGATTTTAAGCTAGGTTTTAAGGGTATTACTTTTAAAATAAACATATAAATTCATATTTTACAAGCATTTTGATATCGATTTTGCAGTAGGCAGCCATTTAATGTCACTCTTGCGCATCGATCTGTTCATGATTGCCGAATAGTAATGGAATTATTGATTTAATTTGATAAAGCTGCAACCTTTAGCTACATTTTAAGGGGTTTTTATTAAGGTAACCATACGCGTTTGGATTTTAAGCTAGGTTTTAAGGGTATTACTTTTAAAATAAACATATAAATTCATATTTTACAAGCATTTTGATATCGATTTTGCAGTAGGCAGCCATTTAATGTCACTCTTGCGCATCGATCTGTTCATGATTGCCGAATAGTAATGGAATTATTGATCTAATTTGATAAAGCTGCAACCTTTAGCTACATTTTAAGGGGTTTTTATTAAGGTAACTATACGCGTTTGGATTTTAAGCTAGGTTTTAAGGGTATTACTTTTAAAATAAACATATAAATTCATATTTTACAAGCATTTTGATATCGATTTTGCAGTAGGCAGCCATTTAATGTCACTCTTGCGCATCGATCTGTTCATGATTGCCGAATAGTAATGGAATTATTGATTTAATTTGATAAAGCTGCAACCTTTAGCTACATTTTAAGGGGTTTTTATTAAGGTAACCATACGCGTTTGGATTTTAAGCTAGGTTTTAAGGGTATTACTTTTAAAATAAACATATAAATTCATATTTTACAAGCATTTTGATATCGATTTTGCAGTAGGCAGCCATTTAATGTCACTCTTGCGCATCGATCTGTTCATGATTGCCGAATAGTAATGGAATTATTGATTTAATTTGATAAAGCTGCAACCTTTAGCTACATTTTAAGGGGTTTTTATTAAGGTAACCATACGCGTTTGGATTTTAAGCTAGGTTTTAAGGGTATTACTTTTAAAATAAACATATAAATTCATATTTTACAAGCATTTTGATATCGATTTTGCAGTAGGCAGCCATTTAATGTCACTCTTGCGCATCGATCTGTTCATGATTGCCGAATAGTAATGGAATTATTGATCTAATTTGATAAAGCTGCAACCTTTAGCTACATTTTAAGGGGTTTTTATTAAGGTAACTATACGCGTTTGGATTTTAAGCTAGGTTTTAAGGGTATTACTTTTAAAATAAACATATAAATTCATATTTTACAAGCATTTTGATATCGATTTTGCAGTAGGCAGCCATTTAATGTCACTCTTGCGCATCTAACTGTTCATGATTGCCGAATAGTAATGGAATTATTGATTTAATTTGATAAAGCTGCAACCTTTAGCTACATTTTAAGGGGTTTTTATTAAGGTAACCATACGCGTTTGGATTTTAAGCTAGGTTTTAAGGGTATTACTTTTAAAATAAACATATAAATTCATATTTTACAAGCATTTTGATATCGATTTTGCAGTAGGCAGCCATTTAATGTCACTCTTGCGCATCGATCTGTTCATGATTGCCGAATAGTAATGGAATTATTGATTTAATTTGATAAAGCTGCAACCTTTAGCTACATTTTAAGGGGTTTTTATTAAGGTAACCATACGCGTTTGGATTTTAAGCTAGGTTTTAAGGGTATTACTTTTAAAATAAACATATAAATTCATATTTTACAAGCATTTTGATATCGATTTTGCAGTAGGCAGCCATTTAATGTCACTCTTGCGCATCGATCTGTTCATGATTGCCGAATAGTAATGGAATTATTGATTTAATTTGATAAAGCTGCAACCTTTAGCTACATTTTAAGGGGTTTTTATTAAGGTAACCATACGCGTTTGGATTTTAAGCTAGGTTTTAAGGGTATTACTTTTAAAATAAACATATAAATTCATATTTTACAAGCATTTTGATATCGATTTTGCAGTAGGCAGCCATTTAATGTCACTCTTGCGCATCGATCTGTTCATGATTGCCGAATAGTAATGGAATTATTGATTTAATTTGATAAAGCTGCAACCTTTAGCTACATTTTAAGGGGTTTTTATTAAGGTAACCATACGCGTTTGGATTTTAAGCTAGGTTTTAAGGGTATTACTTTTAAAATAAACATATAAATTCATATTTTACAAGCATTTTGATATCGATTTTGCAGTAGGCAGCCATTTAATGTCACTCTTGCGCATCGATCTGTTCATGATTGCCGAATAGTAATGGAATTATTGATTTAATTTGATAAAGCTGCAACCTTTAGCTACATTTTAAGGGGTTTTTATTAAGGTAACCATACGCGTTTGGATTTTAAGCTAGGTTTTAAGGGTATTACTTTTAAAATAAACATATAAATTCATATTTTACAAGCATTTTGATATCGATTTTGCAGTAGGCAGCCATTTAATGTCACTCTTGCGCATCGATCTGTTCATGATTGCCGAATAGTAATGGAATTATTGATTTAATTTGATAAAGCTGCAACCTTTAGCTACATTTTAAGGGGTTTTTATTAAGGTAACCATACGCGTTTGGATTTTAAGCTAGGTTTTAAGGGTATTACTTTTAAAATAAACATATAAATTCATATTTTACAAGCATTTTGATATCGATTTTGCAGTAGGCAGCCATTTAATGTCACTCTTGCGCATCGATCTGTTCATGATTGCCGAATAGTAATGGAATTATTGATTTAATTTGATAAAGCTGCAACCTTTAGCTACATTTTAAGGGGTTTTTATTAAGGTAACCATACGCGTTTGGATTTTAAGCTAGGTTTTAAGGGTATTACTTTTAAAATAAACATATAAATTCATATTTTACAAGCATTTTGATATCGATTTTGCAGTAGGCAGCCATTTAATGTCACTCTTGCGCATCGATCTGTTCATGATTGCCGAATAGTAATGGAATTATTGATTTAATTTGATAAAGCTGCAACCTTTAGCTACATTTTAAGGGGTTTTTGTTAAGGTAACCATACGCGTTTGGATTTTAAGCTAGGTTTTAAGGGTATTACTTTTAAAATAAACATATAAATTCATATTTTACAAGCATTTTGATATCGATTTTGCAGTAGGCAGCCATTTAATGTCACTCTTGCGCATCGATCTGTTCATGATTGCCGAATAGTAATGGAATTATTGATCTAATTTGATAAAGCTGCAACCTTTAGCTACATTTTAAGGGGTTTTTATTAAGGTAACTATACGCGTTTGGATTTTAAGCTAGGTTTTAAGGGTATTACTTTTAAAATAAATATATAAATTCATATTTTACAAGCATTTTGATATCGATTTTGCAGTAGGCAGCCATTTAATGTCACTCTTGCGCATCGATCTGTTCATGATTGCCGAATAGTAATGGAATTATTGATTTAATTTGATAAAGCTGCAACCTTTAGCTACATTTTAAGGGGTTTTTATTAAGGTAACCATACGCGTTTGGATTTTAAGCTAGGTTTTAAGGGTATTACTTTTAAAATAAACATATAAATTCATATTTTACAAGCATTTTGATATCGATTTTGCAGTAGGCAGCCATTTAATGTCACTCTTGCGCATCGATCTGTTCATGATTGCCGAATAGTAATGGAATTATTGATTTAATTTGATAAAGCTGCAACCTTTAGCTACATTTTAAGGGGTTTTTATTAAGGTAACCATACGCGTTTGGATTTTAAGCTAGGTTTTAAGGGTATTACTTTTAAAATAAACATATAAATTCATATTTTACAAGCATTTTGATATCGATTTTGCAGTAGGCAGCCATTTAATGTCACTCTTGCGCATCGATCTGTTCATGATTGCCGAATAGTAATGGAATTATTGATTTAATTTGATAAAGCTGCAACCTTTAGCTACATTTTAAGGGGTTTTTATTAAGGTAACCATACGCGTTTGGATTTTAAGCTAGGTTTTAAGGGTATTACTTTTAAAATAAACATATAAATTCATATTTTACAAGCATTTTGATATCGATTTTGCAGTAGGCAGCCATTTATTGTCACTCTTGCGCATCGATCTGTTCATGATTGCCGAATAGTAATGGAATTATTGATCTAATTTGATAAAGCTGCAACCTTTAGCTACATTTTAAGGGGTTTTTATTAAGGTAACTATACGCGTTTGGATTTTAAGCTAGGTTTTAAGGGTATTACTTTTAAAATAAACATATAAATTCATATTTTACAAGCATTTTGATATCGATTTTGCAGTAGGCAGCCATTTAATGTCACTCTTGCGCATCGATCTGTTCATGATTGCCGAATAGTAATGGAATTATTGATTTAATTTGATAAAGCTGCAACCTTTAGCTACATTTTAAGGGGTTTTTATTAAGGTAACCATACGCGTTTGGATTTTAAGCTAGGTTTTAAGGGTATTACTTTTAAAATAAACATATAAATTCATATTTTACAAGCATTTTGATATCGATTTTGCAGTAGGCAGCCATTTAATGTCACTCTTGCGCATCGATCTGTTCATGATTGCCGAATAGTAATGGAATTATTGATTTAATTTGATAAAGCTGCAACCTTTAGCTACATTTTAAGGGGTTTTTATTAAGGTAACCATACGCGTTTGGATTTTAAGCTAGGTTTTAAGGGTATTACTTTTAAAATAAACATATAAATTCATATTTTACAAGCATTTTGATATCGATTTTGCAGTAGGCAGCCATTTAATGTCACTCTTGCGCATCGATCTGTTCATGATTGCCGAATAGTAATGGAATTATTGATTTAATTTGATAAAGCTGCAACCTTTAGCTACATTTTAAGGGGTTTTTATTAAGGTAACCATACGCGTTTGGATTTTAAGCTAGGTTTTAAGGGTATTACTTTTAAAATAAACATATAAATTCATATTTTACAAGCATTTTGATATCGATTTTGCAGTAGGCAGCCATTTAATGTCACTCTTGCGCATCGATCTGTTCATGATTGCCGAATAGTAATGGAATTATTGATTTAATTTGATAAAGCTGCAACCTTTAGCTACATTTTAAGGGGTTTTTATTAAGGTAACCATACGCGTTTGGATTTTAAGCTAGGTTTTAAGGGTATTACTTTTAAAATAAACATATAAATTCATATTTTACAAGCATTTTGATATCGATTTTGCAGTAGGCAGCCATTTAATGTCACTCTTGCGCATCGATCTGTTCATGATTGCCGAATAGTAATGGAATTATTGATTTAATTTGATAAAGCTGCAACATTTAGCTACATTTTAAGGGGTTTTTATTAAGGTAACCATACGCGTTTGGATTTTAAGCTAGGTTTTAAGGGTATTACTTTTAAAATAAACATATAAATTCATATTTTACAAGCATTTTGATATCGATTTTGCAGTAGGCAGCCATTTAATGTCACTCTTGCGCATCGATCTGTTCATGATTGCCGAATAGTAATGGAATTATTGATTTAATTTGATAAAGCTGCAACCTTTAGCTACATTTTAAGGGGTTTTTATTAAGGTAACCATACGCGTTTGGATTTTAAGCTAGGTTTTAAGGGTATTACTTTTAAAATAAACATATAAATTCATATTTTACAAGCATTTTGATATCGATTTTGCAGTAGGCAGCCATTTAATGTCACTCTTGCGCATCGATCTGTTCATGATTGCCGAATAGTAATGGAATTATTGATTTAATTTGATAAAGCTGCAACCTTTAGCTACATTTTAAGGGGTTTTTATTAAGGTAACCATACGCGTTTGGATTTTAAGCTAGGTTTTAAGGGTATTACTTTTAAAATAAACATATAAATTCATATTTTACAAGCATTTTGATATCGATTTTGCAGTAGGCAGCCATTTAATGTCACTCTTGCGCATCGATCTGTTCATGATTGCCGAATAGTAATGGAATTATTGATTTAATTTGATAAAGCTGCAACCTTTAGCTACATTTTAAGGGGTTTTTGTTAAGGTAACCATACGCGTTTGGATTTTAAGCTAGGTTTTAAGGGTATTACTTTTAAAATAAACATATAAATTCATATTTTACAAGCATTTTGATATCGATTTTGCAGTAGGCAGCCATTTAATGTCACTCTTGCGCATCGATCTGTTCATGATTGCCGAATAGTAATGGAATTATTGATTTAATTTGATAAAGCTGCAACCTTTAGCTACATTTTAAGGGGTTTTTATTAAGGTAACCATACGCGTTTGGATTTTAAGCTAGGTTTTAAGGGTATTACTTTTAAAATAAACATATAAATTCATATTTTACAAGCATTTTGATATCGATTTTGCAGTAGGCAGCCATTTAATGTCACTCTTGCGCATCGATCTGTTCATGATTGCCGAATAGTAATGGAATTATTGATTTAATTTGATAAAGCTGCAACCTTTAGCTACATTTTAAGGGGTTTTTATTAAGGTAACCATACGCGTTTGGATTTTAAGCTAGGTTTTAAGGGTATTACTTTTAAAATAAACATATAAATTCATATTTTACAAGGCATTTTGATATCGATTTTGCAGTAGGCAGCCATTTAATGTCACTCTTGCGCATCGATCTGTTCATGATTGCCGAATAGTAATGGAATTATTGATTTAATTTGATAAAGCTGCAACCTTTAGCTACATTTTAAGGGGTTTTTATTAAGGTAACCATACGCGTTTGGATTTTAAGCTAGGTTTTAAGGGTATTACTTTTAAAATAAACATATAAATTCATATTTTACAAGCATTTTGATATCGATTTTGCAGTAGGCAGCCATTTAATGTCACTCTTGCGCATCGATCTGTTCATGATTGCCGAATAGTAATGGAATTATTGATTTAATTTGATAAAGCTGCAACCTTTAGCTACATTTTAAGGGGTTTTTATTAAGGTAACCATACGCGTTTGGATTTTAAGCTAGGTTTTAAGGGTATTACTTTTAAAATAAACATATAAATTAATATTTTACAAGCATTTTGATATCGATTTTGCAGTAGGCAGCCATTTAATGTCACTCTTGCGCATCGATCTGTTCATGATTGCCGAATAGTAATGGAATTATTGATTTAATTTGATAAAGCTGCAACCTTTAGCTACATTTTAAGGGGTTTTTATTAAGGTAACCATACGCGTTTGGATTTTAAGCTAGGTTTTAAGGGTATTACTTTTAAAATAAACATATAAATTCATATTTTACAAGCATTTTGATATCGATTTTGCAGTAGGCAGCCATTTAATGTCACTCTTGCGCATCGATCTGTTCATGATTGCCGAATAGTAATGGAATTATTGATTTAATTTGATAAAGCTGCAACCTTTAGCTACATTTTAAGGGGTTTTTATTAAGGTAACCATACGCGTTTGGATTTTAAGCTAGGTTTTAAGGGTATTACTTTTAAAATAAACATATAAATTCATATTTTACAAGCATTTTGATATCGATTTTGCAGTAGGCAGCCATTTAATGTCACTCTTGCGCATCGATCTGTTCATGATTGCCGAATAGTAATGGAATTATTGATTTAATTTGATAAAGCTGCAACCTTTAGCTACATTTTAAGGGGTTTTTATTAAGGTAACCATACGCGTTTGGATTTTAAGCTAGGTTTTAAGGGTATTACTTTTAAAATAAACATATAAATTCATATTTTACAAGCATTTTGATATCGATTTTGCAGTAGGCAGCCATTTAATGTCACTCTTGCGCATCGATCTGTTCATGATTGCCGAATAGTAATGGAATTATTGATTTAATTTGATAAAGCTGCAACCTTTAGCTACATTTTAAGGGGTTTTTATTAAGGTAACCATACGCGTTTGGATTTTAAGCTAGGTTTTAAGGGTATTACTTTTAAAATAAACATATAAATTCATATTTTACAAGCATTTTGATATCGATTTTGCAGTAGGCAGCCATTTAATGTCACTCTTGCGCATCGATCTGTTCATGATTGCCGAATAGTAATGGAATTATTGATTTAATTTGATAAAGCTGCAACCTTTAGCTACATTTTAAGGGGTTTTTATTAAGGTAACCATACGCGTTTGGATTTTAAGCTAGGTTTTAAGGGTATTACTTTTAAAATAAACATATAAATTCATATTTTACAAGCATTTTGATATCGATTTTGCAGTAGGCAGCCATTTAATGTCACTCTTGCGCATCGATCTGTTCATGATTGCCGAATAGTAATGGAATTATTGATTTAATTTGATAAAGCTGCAACCTTTAGCTACATTTTAAGGGGTTTTTATTAAGGTAACCATACGCGTTTGGATTTTAAGCTAGGTTTTAAGGGTATTACTTTTAAAATAAACATATAAATTCATATTTTACAAGCATTTTGATATCGATTTTGCAGTAGGCAGCCATTTAATGTCACTCTTGCGCATCGATCTGTTCATGATTGCCGAATAGTAATGGAATTATTGATTTAATTTGATAAAGCTGCAACCTTTAGCTACATTTTAAGGGGTTTTTATTAAGGTAACCATACGCGTTTGGATTTTAAGCTAGGTTTTAAGGGTATTACTTTTAAAATAAACATATAAATTCATATTTTACAAGCATTTTGATATCGATTTTGCAGTAGGCAGCTATTTAATGTCACTCTTGCGCATCGATCTGTTCATGATTGCCGAATAGTAATGGAATTATTGATTTAATTTGATAAAGCTGCAACCTTTAGCTACATTTTAAGGGGTTTTTATTAAGGTAACCATACGCGTTTGGATTTTAAGCTAGGTTTTAAGGGTATTACTTTTAAAATAAACATATAAATTCATATTTTACAAGCATTTTGATATCGATTTTGCAGTAGGCAGCCATTTAATGTCACTCTTGCGCATCGATCTGTTCATGATTGCCGAATAGTAATGGAATTATTGATTTAATTTGATAAAGCTGCAACCTTTAGCTACATTTTAAGGGGTTTTTATTAAGGTAACCATACGCGTTTGGATTTTAAGCTAGGTTTTAAGGGTATTACTTTTAAAATAAACATATAAATTCATATTTTACAAGCATTTTGATATCGATTTTGCAGTAGGCAGCCATTTAATGTCACTCTTGCGCATCGATCTGTTCATGATTGCCGAATAGTAATGGAATTATTGATTTAATTTGATAAAGCTGCAACCTTTAGCTACATTTTAAGGGGTTTTTATTAAGGTAACCATACGCGTTTGGATTTTAAGCTAGGTTTTAAGGGTATTACTTTTAAAATAAACATATAAATTCATATTTTACAAGCATTTTGATATCGATTTTGCAGTAGGCAGCCATTTAATGTCACTCTTGCGCATCGATCTGTTCATGATTGCCGAATAGTAATGGAATTATTGATTTAATTTGATAAAGCTGCAACCTTTAGCTACATTTTAAGGGGTTTTTATTAAGGTAACCATACGCGTTTGGATTTTAAGCTAGGTTTTAAGGGTATTACTTTTAAAATAAACATATAAATTCATATTTTACAAGCATTTTGATATCGATTTTGCAGTAGGCAGCCATTTAATGTCACTCTTGCGCATCGATCTGTTCATGATTGCCGAATAGTAATGGAATTATTGATTTAATTTGATAAAGCTGCAACCTTTAGCTACATTTTAAGGGGTTTTTATTAAGGTAACCATACGCGTTTGGATTTTAAGCTAGGTTTTAAGGGTATTACTTTTAAAATAAACATATAAATTCATATTTTACAAGCATTTTGATATCGATTTTGCAGTAGGCAGCCATTTAATGTCACTCTTGCGCATCGATCTGTTCATGATTGCCGAATAGTAATGGAATTATTGATTTAATTTGATAAAGCTGCAACCTTTAGCTACATTTTAAGGGGTTTTTATTAAGGTAACCATACGCGTTTGGATTTTAAGCTAGGTTTTAAGGGTATTACTTTTAAAATAAACATATAAATTCATATTTTACAAGCATTTTGATATCGATTTTGCAGTAGGCAGCCATTTAATGTCACTCTTGCGCATCGATCTGTTCATGATTGCCGAATAGTAATGGAATTATTGATTTAATTTGATAAAGCTGCAACCTTTAGCTACATTTTAAGGGGTTTTTATTAAGGTAACCATACGCGTTTGGATTTTAAGCTAGGTTTTAAGGGTATTACTTTTAAAATAAACATATAAATTCATATTTTACAAGCATTTTGATATCGATTTTGCAGTAGGCAGCCATTTAATGTCACTCTTGCGCATCGATCTGTTCATGATTGCCGAATAGTAATGGAATTATTGATTTAATTTGATAAAGCTGCAACCTTTAGCTACATTTTAAGGGGTTTTTATTAAGGTAACCATACGCGTTTGGATTTTAAGCTAGGTTTTAAGGGTATTACTTTTAAAATAAACATATAAATTCATATTTTACAAGCATTTTGATATCGATTTTGCAGTAGGCAGCCATTTAATGTCACTCTTGCGCATCGATCTGTTCATGATTGCCGAATAGTAATGGAATTATTGATTTAATTTGATAAAGCTGCAACCTTTAGCTACATTTTAAGGGGTTTTTATTAAGGTAACCATACGCGTTTGGATTTTAAGCTAGGTTTTAAGGGTATTACTTTTAAAATAAACATATAAATTCATATTTTACAAGCATTTTGATATCGATTTTGCAGTAGGCAGCCATTTAATGTCACTCTTGCGCATCGATCTGTTCATGATTGCCGAATAGTAATGGAATTATTGATTTAATTTGATAAAGCTGCAACCTTTAGCTACATTTTAAGGGGTTTTTATTAAGGTAACCATACGCGTTTGGATTTTAAGCTAGGTTTTAAGGGTATTACTTTTAAAATAAACATATAAATTCATATTTTACAAGCATTTTGATATCGATTTTGCAGTAGGCAGCCATTTAATGTCACTCTTGCGCATCGATCTGTTCATGATTGCCGAATAGTAATGGAATTATTGATTTAATTTGATAAAGCTGCAACCTTTAGCTACATTTTAAGGGGTTTTTATTAAGGTAACCATACGCGTTTGGATTTTAAGCTAGGTTTTAAGGGTATTACTTTTAAAATAAACATATAAATTCATATTTTACAAGCATTTTGATATCGATTTTGCAGTAGGCAGCCATTTAATGTCACTCTTGCGCATCGATCTGTTCATGATTGCCGAATAGTAATGGAATTATTGATTTAATTTGATAAAGCTGCAACCTTTAGCTACATTTTATTTATTTATTTATTTATTACTTTTAAGGCACTTGTAAGACTAAGTCTTTTTATTAAGCGCACTACGCCTGGTACGACATACAAATTGGTATAATATAACAGTATAATAATATAATATAATAACATAATATAATAATATAATAATATAATATAATAACGTAACAAAAATCAGGAGCGGAAAAGAGTAAAGATGAATAATGAAATTAAGGAGAGCAGAAGAGAGAGAGAGAAGAGAATAGAGAAGAAAGAAAATTACATTAAAGATTAGAAAAGTATTGAAGAAGTTGATTTTTGAATTTGATGGCGTTGGTCTCACGTTTAATGCGTGTTGGGAGTACGTTCCACAGAGAAACCGAGTGGACAAAAAATTGTCGACCAGTTATTAAATGCCTGTGCCTGGGCGGTATGAGCTGAAACGATCTGGTTTTGGTACCGAAACGCAATTTGTCATACAAATATTCTGGCTGTTTGGAGTTTATAATTTTGTGGAGAAAGATAAGCGCACGCGACTTCAACACATTTGTAAAAGAGCATCCAAGCATTATTTTAACATAGTCGGAGATATGCTCACGCCGTTTTACTCCAAACACATACCTTGCACAGTCATTGAGCGCCACCCTCAATTTGCTGTTACTTTCCTGGTCCAAGCTGGAAAAAATCTCACAGCCGTAGAAAACCAAAGGCAAAATAAAAGACTTCACGAGTTTCAACTTAACAGCGGTTGATAAGTAGCTCGTTGTCGGGCTAAGACCAGATAGTGCACCGTAGACACGGGAAACTGTCTTGTTCACATGTGTTTTAAAATTAAAATTGGCGTTAAAATATATTCCAAGGTTTTTTATCTTGTCAACATAATCAACCGCCGAGCCGTTTAGATAGATCGTCGGAAGAACGGACGTTCTACTGGTACGATCGATAAACAATGCTTTTGTTTTGCTTGGATTAAGTTTCAGCTTATTGGTAGCAGACCACTGATGTATTATATTCAAATCGCTGTTAATTTTTTCTACAGCCAGATTAATATCTGATTTTGGAAAAAACATATACGCTTGCACATCATCTGCGTAAATGTGGTGTTGACAGTGATTGAAACAATTTGAGATGTCATTAATAAACATGGTAAAGAGTAGAGGACCCAGTACCGACCCTTGCGGTACACCAGCTGAAATGAAGCATGGTTTTGAAAATTTGCCATTGTGACTGACAAACTGGGACCTTTTCCTCAAGTACGAAGCAAGAAGTTTGCATGCTGAATTGTCGAAGTGAAAGTTATATTGCGCTTTCTCCAGTAGGATAGCATGGCTGACAGAGTCGAACGCTTTTGAAAAGTCAAGAAAAACAATAAGGCCCACGTTGTCAGCATCAAGACCTAAACGTATATCATCACATACTTTTAAAAGCGCAGTGGTGCAACTGTGTTTAGGACGGAAGCCTGATTGGTATTTAGCTATTAGGTTGCCCTCAACACGGAACTGTTTAATTTGATCACTAATCAAAGATTCGAAAACTTTACTTAGAAAGGGCAAAATTGCAATGGGCCGGTATTCCGTTGGTGATTTCGGAAGTGGAATAATTCTAGCACATTTCCAACAGTCAGGAAAAGAAGACGTCATGATAATGCAGTTAAAGATATATGTGATATGCTTCAGGATGACCGGAATCAATAATTTTATAAACGAGGGACTAATTTCATCCGAACCAACGGCATTCGATTTTATCTTCATTATCGCTAGACCAACACAAATTTCATCAAAACCTACAAACGAGAAACTATTATCAACTGTCGCAGTAGCACAACAATCAGTATAACAGGACATCGCCGGGCAGTCCGCTGGTTGAATAAATTTTTTGTTTAATTCATCAAGGTCTATACATTCTGGTGCGGTGATCCTGTTGCGATTAATCCCTAGCTGCCGCACGTTCTTCCAAAAACTAGCACTAGAATTCGTATGTGAAAATCTACTTTCAAAGTAAAGCCTTTTGTTCTTGCGAATAAGTGATGTAACGTTGTTCCGTGCTACCTTGTAATCATGAAGAATGTCGATATGCCTATATTTTCTCCAATTAGCATATAAACGGTTGCGCTTATCGATAAGTAAACTCAATTCAGCTGTCAGCCATGGGTACGCTACTGCTTTTTGTTTTTTCGCTCGAACAGGGACATGTTTCTTAACAAGCGAACAAATATTTTTATTAAATAGATCGACCT
>CAVLFC010000038.1:0-65752 GCA_963668005.1 Melieria crassipennis | reverse complement strand
AATTCATATTTTACAAGCATTTTGATATCGATTTTGCAGTAGGCAGCCATTTAATGTCACTCTTGCGCATCGATCTGTTCATGATTGCCGAATAGTAATGGAATTATTGATTTAATTTGATAAAGCTGCAACCTTTAGCTACATTTTAAGGGGTTTTTATTAAGGTAACCATACGCGTTTGGATTTTAAGCTAGGTTTTAAGGGTATTACTTTTAAAATAAACATATAAATTCATATTTTACAAGCATTTTGATATCGATTTTGCAGTAGGCAGCCATTTAATGTCACTCTTGCGCATTGATCTGTTCATGATTGCCGAATAGTAATGGAATTATTGATTTAATTTGATAAAGCTGCAACCTTTAGCTACATTTTAAGGGGTTTTTATTAAGGTAACCATACGCGTTTGGATTTTAAGCTAGGTTTTAAGGGTATTACTTTTAAAATAAACATATAAATTCATATTTTACAAGCATTTTGATATCGATTTTGCAGTAGGCAGCCATTTAATGTCACTCTTGCGCATCGATCTGTTCATGATTGCCGAATAGTAATGGAATTATTGATTTAATTTGATAAAGCTGCAACCTTTAGCTACATTTTAAGGGGTTTTTATTAAGGTAACCATACGCGTTTGGATTTTAAGCTAGGTTTTAAGGGTATTACTTTTAAAATAAACATATAAATTCATATTTTACAAGCATTTTGATATCGATTTTGCAGTAGGCAGCCATTTAATGTCACTCTTGCGCATCGATCTGTTCATGATTGCCGAATAGTAATGGAATTATTGATTTAATTTGATAAAGCTGCAACCTTTAGCTACATTTTAAGGGGTTTTTATTAAGGTAACCATACGCGTTTGGATTTTAAGCTAGGTTTTAAGGGTATTACTTTTAAAATAAACATATAAATTCATATTTTACAAGCATTTTGATATCGATTTTGCAGTAGGCAGCCATTTAATGTCACTCTTGCGCATCGATCTGTTCATGATTGCCGAATAGTAATGGAATTATTGATTTAATTTGATAAAGCTGCAACCTTTAGCTACATTTTAAGGGGTTTTTATTAAGGTAACCATACGCGTTTGGATTTTAAGCTAGGTTTTAAGGGTATTACTTTTAAAATAAACATATAAATTCATATTTTACAAGCATTTTGATATCGATTTTGCAGTAGGCAGCCATTTAATGTCACTCTTGCGCATCGATCTGTTCATGATTGCCGAATAGTAATGGAATTATTGATTTAATTTGATAAAGCTGCAACCTTTAGCTACATTTTAAGGGGTTTTTATTAAGGTAACCATACGCGTTTGGATTTTAAGCTAGGTTTTAAGGGTATTACTTTTAAAATAAACATATAAATTCATATTTTACAAGCATTTTGATATCGATTTTGCAGTAGGCAGCCATTTAATGTCACTCTTGCGCATCGATCTGTTCATGATTGCCGAATAGTAATGGAATTATTGATTTAATTTGATAAAGCTGCAACCTTTAGCTACATTTTAAGGGGTTTTTATTAAGGTAACCATACGCGTTTGGATTTTAAGCTAGGTTTTAAGGGTATTACTTTTAAAATAAACATATAAATTCATATTTTACAAGCATTTTGATATCGATTTTGCAGTAGGCAGCCATTTAATGTCACTCTTGCGCATCGATCTGTTCATGATTGCCGAATAGTAATGGAATTATTGATTTAATTTGATAAAGCTGCAACCTTTAGCTACATTTTAAGGGGTTTTTATTAAGGTAACCATACGCGTTTGGATTTTAAGCTAGGTTTTAAGGGTATTACTTTTAAAATAAACATATAAATTCATATTTTACAAGCATTTTGATATCGATTTTGCAGTAGGCAGCCATTTAATGTCACTCTTGCGCATCGATCTGTTCATGATTGCCGAATAGTAATGGAATTATTGATTTAATTTGATAAAGCTGCAACCTTTAGCTACATTTTAAGGGGTTTTTATTAAGGTAACCATACGCGTTTGGATTTTAAGCTAGGTTTTAAGGGTATTACTTTTAAAATAAACATATAAATTCATATTTTACAAGCATTTTGATATCGATTTTGCAGTAGGCAGCCATTTAATGTCACTCTTGCGCATCGATCTGTTCATGATTGCCGAATAGTAATGGAATTATTGATTTAATTTGATAAAGCTGCAACCTTTAGCTACATTTTAAGGGGTTTTTATTAAGGTAACCATACGCGTTTGGATTTTAAGCTAGGTTTTAAGGGTATTACTTTTAAAATAAACATATAAATTCATATTTTACAAGCATTTTGATATCGATTTTGCAGTAGGCAGCCATTTAATGTCACTCTTGCGCATCGATCTGTTCATGATTGCCGAATAGTAATGGAATTATTGATTTAATTTGATAAAGCTGCAACCTTTAGCTACATTTTAAGGGGTTTTTATTAAGGTAACCATACGCGTTTGGATTTTAAGCTAGGTTTTAAGGGTATTACTTTTAAAATAAACATATAAATTCATATTTTACAAGCATTTTGATATCGATTTTGCAGTAGGCAGCCATTTAATGTCACTCTTGCGCATCGATCTGTTCATGATTGCCGAATAGTAATGGAATTATTGATTTAATTTGATAAAGCTGCAACCTTTAGCTACATTTTAAGGGGTTTTTATTAAGGTAACCATACGCGTTTGGATTTTAAGCTAGGTTTTAAGGGTATTACTTTTAAAATAAACATATAAATTCATATTTTACAAGCATTTTGATATCGATTTTGCAGTAGGCAGCCATTTAATGTCACTCTTGCGCATCGATCTGTTCATGATTGCCGAATAGTAATGGAATTATTGATTTAATTTGATAAAGCTGCAACCTTTAGCTACATTTTAAGGGGTTTTTATTAAGGTAACCATACGCGTTTGGATTTTAAGCTAGGTTTTAAGGGTATTACTTTTAAAATAAACATATAAATTCATATTTTACAAGCATTTTGATATCGATTTTGCAGTAGGCAGCCATTTAATGTCACTCTTGCGCATCGATCTGTTCATGATTGCCGAATAGTAATGGAATTATTGATTTAATTTGATAAAGCTGCAACCTTTAGCTACATTTTAAGGGGTTTTTATTAAGGTAACCATACGCGTTTGGATTTTAAGCTAGGTTTTAAGGGTATTACTTTTAAAATAAACATATAAATTCATATTTTACAAGCATTTTGATATCGATTTTGCAGTAGGCAGCCATTTAATGTCACTCTTGCGCATCGATCTGTTCATGATTGCCGAATAGTAATGGAATTATTGATTTAATTTGATAAAGCTGCAACCTTTAGCTACATTTTAAGGGGTTTTTATTAAGGTAACCATACGCGTTTGGATTTTAAGCTAGGTTTTAAGGGTATTACTTTTAAAATAAACATATAAATTCATATTTTACAAGCATTTTGATATCGATTTTGCAGTAGGCAGCCATTTAATGTCACTCTTGCGCATCGATCTGTTCATGATTGCCGAATAGTAATGGAATTATTGATTTAATTTGATAAAGCTGCAACCTTTAGCTACATTTTAAGGGGTTTTTATTAAGGTAACCATACGCGTTTGGATTTTAAGCTAGGTTTTAAGGGTATTACTTTTAAAATAAACATATAAATTCATATTTTACAAGCATTTTGATATCGATTTTGCAGTAGGCAGCCATTTAATGTCACTCTTGCGCATCGATCTGTTCATGATTGCCGAATAGTAATGGAATTATTGATTTAATTTGATAAAGCTGCAACCTTTAGCTACATTTTAAGGGGTTTTTATTAAGGTAACCATACGCGTTTGGATTTTAAGCTAGGTTTTAAGGGTATTACTTTTAAAATAAACATATAAATTCATATTTTACAAGCATTTTGATATCGATTTTGCAGTAGGCAGCCATTTAATGTCACTCTTGCGCATCGATCTGTTCATGATTGCCGAATAGTAATGGAATTATTGATTTAATTTGATAAAGCTGCAACCTTTAGCTACATTTTAAGGGGTTTTTATTAAGGTAACCATACGCGTTTGGATTTTAAGCTAGGTTTTAAGGGTATTACTTTTAAAATAAACATATAAATTCATATTTTACAAGCATTTTGATATCGATTTTGCAGTAGGCAGCCATTTAATGTCACTCTTGCGCATCGATCTGTTCATGATTGCCGAATAGTAATGGAATTATTGATTTAATTTGATAAAGCTGCAACCTTTAGCTACATTTTAAGGGGTTTTTATTAAGGTAACTATACGCGTTTGGATTTTAAGCTAGGTTTTAAGGGTATTACTTTTAAAATAAACATATAAATTCATATTTTACAAGCATTTTGATATCGATTTTGCAGTAGGCAGCCATTTAATGTCACTCTTGCGCATCGATCTGTTCATGATTGCCGAATAGTAATGGAATTATTGATTTAATTTGATAAAGCTGCAACCTTTAGCTACATTTTAAGGGGTTTTTATTAAGGTAACCATACGCGTTTGGATTTTAAGCTAGGTTTTAAGGGTATTACTTTTAAAATAAACATATAAATTCATATTTTACAAGCATTTTGATATCGATTTTGCAGTAGGCAGCCATTTAATGTCACTCTTGCGCATCGATCTGTTCATGATTGCCGAATAGTAATGGAATTATTGATTTAATTTGATAAAGCTGCAACCTTTAGCTACATTTTAAGGGGTTTTTATTAAGGTAACCATACGCGTTTGGATTTTAAGCTAGGTTTTAAGGGTATTACTTTTAAAATAAACATATAAATTCATATTTTACAAGCATTTTGATATCGATTTTGCAGTAGGCAGCCATTTAATGTCACTCTTGCGCATCGATCTGTTCATGATTGCCGAATAGTAATGGAATTATTGATTTAATTTGATAAAGCTGCAACCTTTAGCTACATTTTAAGGGGTTTTTATTAAGGTAACCATACGCGTTTGGATTTTAAGCTAGGTTTTAAGGGTATTACTTTTAAAATAAACATATAAATTCATATTTTACAAGCATTTTGATATCGATTTTGCAGTAGGCAGCCATTTAATGTCACTCTTGCGCATCGATCTGTTCATGATTGCCGAATAGTAATGGAATTATTGATTTAATTTGATAAAGCTGCAACCTTTAGCTACATTTTAAGGGGTTTTTATTAAGGTAACCATACGCGTTTGGATTTTAAGCTAGGTTTTAAGGGTATTACTTTTAAAATAAACATATAAATTCATATTTTACAAGCATTTTGATATCGATTTTGCAGTAGGCAGCCATTTAATGTCACTCTTGCGCATCGATCTGTTCATGATTGCCGAATAGTAATGGAATTATTGATTTAATTTGATAAAGCTGCAACCTTTAGCTACATTTTAAGGGGTTTTTATTAAGGTAACCATACGCGTTTGGATTTTAAGCTAGGTTTTAAGGGTATTACTTTTAAAATAAACATATAAATTCATATTTTACAAGCATTTTGATATCGATTTTGCAGTAGGCAGCCATTTAATGTCACTCTTGCGCATCGATCTGTTCATGATTGCCGAATAGTAATGGAATTATTGATTTAATTTGATAAAGCTGCAACCTTTAGCTACATTTTAAGGGGTTTTTATTAAGGTAACCATACGCGTTTGGATTTTAAGCTAGGTTTTAAGGGTATTACTTTTAAAATAAACATATAAATTCATATTTTACAAGCATTTTGATATCGATTTTGCAGTAGGCAGCCATTTAATGTCACTCTTGCGCATCGATCTGTTCATGATTGCCGAATAGTAATGGAATTATTGATTTAATTTGATAAAGCTGCAACCTTTAGCTACATTTTAAGGGGTTTTTATTAAGGTAACCATACGCGTTTGGATTTTAAGCTAGGTTTTAAGGGTATTACTTTTAAAATAAACATATAAATTCATATTTTACAAGCATTTTGATATCGATTTTGCAGTAGGCAGCCATTTAATGTCACTCTTGCGCATCGATCTGTTCATGATTGCCGAATAGTAATGGAATTATTGATTTAATTTGATAAAGCTGCAACCTTTAGCTACATTTTAAGGGGTTTTTATTAAGGTAACCATACGCGTTTGGATTTTAAGCTAGGTTTTAAGGGTATTACTTTTAAAATAAACATATAAATTCATATTTTACAAGCATTTTGATATCGATTTTGCAGTAGGCAGCCATTTAATGTCACTCTTGCGCATCGATCTGTTCATGATTGCCGAATAGTAATGGAATTATTGATTTAATTTGATAAAGCTGCAACCTTTAGCTACATTTTAAGGGGTTTTTATTAAGGTAACCATACGCGTTTGGATTTTAAGCTAGGTTTTAAGGGTATTACTTTTAAAATAAACATATAAATTCATATTTTACAAGCATTTTGATATCGATTTTGCAGTAGGCAGCCATTTAATGTCACTCTTGCGCATCGATCTGTTCATGATTGCCGAATAGTAATGGAATTATTGATTTAATTTGATAAAGCTGCAACCTTTAGCTACATTTTAAGGGGTTTTTATTAAGGTAACCATACGCGTTTGGATTTTAAGCTAGGTTTTAAGGGTATTACTTTTAAAATAAACATATAAATTCATATTTTACAAGCATTTTGATATCGATTTTGCAGTAGGCAGCCATTTAATGTCACTCTTGCGCATCGATCTGTTCATGATTGCCGAATAGTAATGGAATTATTGATTTAATTTGATAAAGCTGCAACCTTTAGCTACATTTTAAGGGGTTTTTATTAAGGTAACCATACGCGTTTGGATTTTAAGCTAGGTTTTAAGGGTATTACTTTTAAAATAAACATATAAATTCATATTTTACAAGCATTTTGATATCGATTTTGCAGTAGGCAGCCATTTAATGTCACTCTTGCGCATCGATCTGTTCATGATTGCCGAATAGTAATGGAATTATTGATTTAATTTGATAAAGCTGCAACCTTTAGCTACATTTTAAGGGGTTTTTATTAAGGTAACCATACGCGTTTGGATTTTAAGCTAGGTTTTAAGGGTATTACTTTTAAAATAAACATATAAATTCATATTTTACAAGCATTTTGATATCGATTTTGCAGTAGGCAGCCATTTAATGTCACTCTTGCGCATCGATCTGTTCATGATTGCCGAATAGTAATGGAATTATTGATTTAATTTGATAAAGCTGCAACCTTTAGCTACATTTTAAGGGGTTTTTATTAAGGTAACCATACGCGTTTGGATTTTAAGCTAGGTTTTAAGGGTATTACTTTTAAAATAAACATATAAATTCATATTTTACAAGCATTTTGATATCGATTTTGCAGTAGGCAGCCATTTAATGTCACTCTTGCGCATCGATCTGTTCATGATTGCCGAATAGTAATGGAATTATTGATTTAATTTGATAAAGCTGCAACCTTTAGCTACATTTTAAGGGGTTTTTATTAAGGTAACCATACCCGTTTGGATTTTAAGCTAGGTTTTAAGGGTATTACTTTTAAAATAAACATATAAATTCATATTTTACAAGCATTTTGATATCGATTTTGCAGTAGGCAGCCATTTAATGTCACTCTTGCGCATCGATCTGTTCATGATTGCCGAATAGTAATGGAATTATTGATTTAATTTGATAAAGCTGCAACCTTTAGCTACATTTTAAGGGGTTTTTATTAAGGTAACCATACGCGTTTGGATTTTAAGCTAGGTTTTAAGGGTATTACTTTTAAAATAAACATATAAATTCATATTTTACAAGCATTTTGATATCGATTTTGCAGTAGGCAGCCATTTAATGTCACTCTTGCGCATCGATCTGTTCATGATTGCCGAATAGTAATGGAATTATTGATTTAATTTGATAAAGCTGCAACCTTTAGCTACATTTTAAGGGGTTTTTATTAAGGTAACCATACGCGTTTGGATTTTAAGCTAGGTTTTAAGGGTATTACTTTTAAAATAAACATATAAATTCATATTTTACAAGCATTTTGATATCGATTTTGCAGTAGGCAGCCATTTAATGTCACTCTTGCGCATCGATCTGTTCATGATTGCCGAATAGTAATGGAATTATTGATTTAATTTGATAAAGCTACAACCTTTAGCTACATTTTAAGGGGTTTTTATTAAGGTAACCATACGCGTTTGGATTTTAAGCTAGGTTTTAAGGGTATTACTTTTAAAATAAACATATAAATTCATATTTTACAAGCATTTTGATATCGATTTTGCAGTAGGCAGCCATTTAATGTCACTCTTGCGCATCGATCTGTTCATGATTGCCGAATAGTAATGGAATTATTGATTTAATTTGATAAAGCTGCAACCTTTAGCTACATTTTAAGGGGTTTTTATTAAGGTAACCATACGCGTTTGGATTTTAAGCTAGGTTTTAAGGGTATTACTTTTAAAATAAACATATAAATTCATATTTTACAAGCATTTTGATATCGATTTTGCAGTAGGCAGCCATTTAATGTCACTCTTGCGCATCGATCTGTTCATGATTGCCGAATAGTAATGGAATTATTGATTTAATTTGATAAAGCTGCAACCTTTAGCTACATTTTAAGGGGTTTTTATTAAGGTAACCATACGCGTTTGGATTTTAAGCTAGGTTTTAAGGGTATTACTTTTAAAATAAACATATAAATTCATATTTTACAAGCATTTTGATATCGATTTTGCAGTAGGCAGCCATTTAATGTCACTCTTGCGCATCGATCTGTTCATGATTGCCGAATAGTAATGGAATTATTGATTTAATTTGATAAAGCTGCAACCTTTAGCTACATTTTAAGGGGTTTTTATTAAGGTAACCATACGCGTTTGGATTTTAAGCTAGGTTTTAAGGGTATTACTTTTAAAATAAACATATAAATTCATATTTTACAAGCATTTTGATATCGATTTTGCAGTAGGCAGCCATTTAATGTCACTCTTGCGCATCGATCTGTTCATGATTGCCGAATAGTAATGGAATTATTGATTTAATTTGATAAAGCTGCAACCTTTAGCTACATTTTAAGGGGTTTTTATTAAGGTAACCATACGCGTTTGGATTTTAAGCTAGGTTTTAAGGGTATTACTTTTAAAATAAACATATAAATTCATATTTTACAAGCATTTTGATATCGATTTTGCAGTAGGCAGCCATTTAATGTCACTCTTGCGCATCGATCTGTTCATGATTGCCGAATAGTAATGGAATTATTGATTTAATTTGATAAAGCTGCAACCTTTAGCTACATTTTAAGGGGTTTTTATTAAGGTAACCATACCCGTTTGGATTTTAAGCTAGGTTTTAAGGGTATTACTTTTAAAATAAACATATAAATTCATATTTTACAAGCATTTTGATATCGATTTTGCAGTAGGCAGCCATTTAATGTCACTCTTGCGCATCGATCTGTTCATGATTGCCGAATAGTAATGGAATTATTGATTTAATTTGATAAAGCTGCAACCTTTAGCTACATTTTAAGGGGTTTTTATTAAGGTAACCATACGCGTTTGGATTTTAAGCTAGGTTTTAAGGGTATTACTTTTAAAATAAACATATAAATTCATATTTTACAAGCATTTTGATATCGATTTTGCAGTAGGCAGCCATTTAATGTCACTCTTGCGCATCGATCTGTTCATGATTGCCGAATAGTAATGGCATTATTGATTTAATTTGATAAAGCTGCAACCTTTAGCTACATTTTAAGGGGTTTTTATTAAGGTAACCATACGCGTTTGGATTTTAAGCTAGGTTTTAAGGGTATTACTTTTAAAATAAACATATAAATTCATATTTTACAAGCATTTTGATATCGATTTTGCAGTAGGCAGCCATTTAATGTCACTCTTGCGCATCGATCTGTTCATGATTGCCGAATAGTAATGGAATTATTGATTTAATTTGATAAAGCTACAACCTTTAGCTACATTTTAAGGGGTTTTTATTAAGGTAACCATACGCGTTTGGATTTTAAGCTAGGTTTTAAGGGTATTACTTTTAAAATAAACATATAAATTCATATTTTACAAGCATTTTGATATCGATTTTGCAGTAGGCAGCCATTTAATGTCACTCTTGCGCATCGATCTGTTCATGATTGCCGAATAGTAATGGAATTATTGATTTAATTTGATAAAGCTGCAACCTTTAGCTACATTTTAAGGGGTTTTTATTAAGGTAACCATACGCGTTTGGATTTTAAGCTAGGTTTTAAGGGTATTACTTTTAAAATAAACATATAAATTCATATTTTACAAGCATTTTGATATCGATTTTGCAGTAGGCAGCCATTTAATGTCACTCTTGCGCATCGATCTGTTCATGATTGCCGAATAGTAATGGAATTATTGATTTAATTTGATAAAGCTGCAACCTTTAGCTACATTTTAAGGGGTTTTTATTAAGGTAACCATACGCGTTTGGATTTTAAGCTAGGTTTTAAGGGTATTACTTTTAAAATAAACATATAAATTCATATTTTACAAGCATTTTGATATCGATTTTGCAGTAGGCAGCCATTTAATGTCACTCTTGCGCATCGATCTGTTCATGATTGCCGAATAGTAATGGAATTATTGATTTAATTTGATAAAGCTGCAACCTTTAGCTACATTTTAAGGGGTTTTTATTAAGGTAACCATACGCGTTTGGATTTTAAGCTAGGTTTTAAGGGTATTACTTTTAAAATAAACATATAAATTCATATTTTACAAGCATTTTGATATCGATTTTGCAGTAGGCAGCCATTTAATGTCACTCTTGCGCATCGATCTGTTCATGATTGCCGAATAGTAATGGAATTATTGATTTAATTTGATAAAGCTGCAACCTTTAGCTACATTTTAAGGGGTTTTTATTAAGGTAACCATACGCGTTTGGATTTTAAGGTAGGTTTTAAGGGTATTACTTTTAAAATAAACATATAAATTCATATTTTACAAGCATTTTGATATCGATTTTGCAGTAGGCAGCCATTTAATGTCACTCTTGCGCATCGATCTGTTCATGATTGCCGAATAGTAATGGAATTATTGATTTAATTTGATAAAGCTGCAACCTTTAGCTACATTTTAAGGGGTTTTTATTAAGGTAACCATACGCGTTTGGATTTTAAGCTAGGTTTTAAGGGTATTACTTTTAAAATAAACATATAAATTCATATTTTACAAGCATTTTGATATCGATTTTGCAGTAGGCAGCCATTTAATGTCACTCTTGCGCATCGATCTGTTCATGATTGCCGAATAGTAATGGAATTATTGATTTAATTTGATAAAGCTGCAACCTTTAGCTACATTTTAAGGGGTTTTTATTAAGGTAACCATACCCGTTTGGATTTTAAGCTAGGTTTTAAGGGTATTACTTTTAAAATAAACATATAAATTCATATTTTACAAGCATTTTGATATCGATTTTGCAGTAGGCAGCCATTTAATGTCACTCTTGCGCATCGATCTGTTCATGATTGCCGAATAGTAATGGAATTATTGATTTAATTTGATAAAGCTGCAACCTTTAGCTACATTTTAAGGGGTTTTTATTAAGGTAACCATACGCGTTTGGATTTTAAGCTAGGTTTTAAGGGTATTACTTTTAAAATAAACATATAAATTCATATTTTACAAGCATTTTGATATCGATTTTGCAGTAGGCAGCCATTTAATGTCACTCTTGCGCATCGATCTGTTCATGATTGCCGAATAGTAATGGAATTATTGATTTAATTTGATAAAGCTGCAACCTTTAGCTACATTTTAAGGGGTTTTTATTAAGGTAACCATACGCGTTTGGATTTTAAGCTAGGTTTTAAGGGTATTACTTTTAAAATAAACATATAAATTCATATTTTACAAGCATTTTGATATCGATTTTGCAGTAGGCAGCCATTTAATGTCACTCTTGCGCATCGATCTGTTCATGATTGCCGAATAGTAATGGAATTATTGATTTAATTTGATAAAGCTACAACCTTTAGCTACATTTTAAGGGGTTTTTATTAAGGTAACCATACGCGTTTGGATTTTAAGCTAGGTTTTAAGGGTATTACTTTTAAAATAAACATATAAATTCATATTTTACAAGCATATTGATATCGATTTTGCAGAAAGGCCATCACCATCCGTTTGTAGGGATTTTACATCAGTTTTTGCTGACTGCCCTCAAAGCCTTAACGTTTGCATTGCTTGAGTTGCAGCTCTGCGTTTGAAAAGAGTTCAACTTGCCATCACTGTTTTGTGCTGCACTAGAAACGGCAAACTCAATGAGACATGAACTGAAGGAAAAAGCAACCGAATATCTGCTGACTTCAGCGTATGAAATAATTTATTTCTGCTTTTTTTTTGTACGCGTTACAATCAAAATTACTAAGACCAGTAAAACAAGTTGATTTGCAATGCTATATTTACAGCGAATAAGAAAAGTTAGCACTTTAAGATGCAAACAATTGACTGGTAACCGGTGCTGTGCGAATGTTTGGGTAAAAAACCCGTACACTATCGGACGATTGGAAAAAGCAAAAAATGGTCTGAAAATCATTTCTCCTCCGAGTTGCACGTCACGTAGTCACTGGTCGGGCCGCGTTGGCCGGTGCATAGTGACTCCGTAAGCAAGAAAGTTTCGCTTTCACGGTCGGCAACTGCCATTTTTTATTGCGACCGCCGCGGATTTGCTGATCAGTGCGTTAAATTGCTTGGGCCACTAGGAGACCCGGGTTCAATCCTCAGCTGCATCCAACATGAAATTTATTTAATTATTTCTTATTAATCTCCATTTTTTTTAATAATGAAAAGCTCCATAAAAAGAGTCAATAAATAAATTACCAATATATTAACTAAGAGCACCTCGGTATTACAATCCCAACCACTAAAGAACAAAACATTCGTACAAAAAAACATTCGCCATACAAACGCCAGGGCAAGGGCTGCTGGTGCGTTCGATGTTTATTTGCAAATAAAATAATTGGTTTGTTTTTGCTTTCATTCTGTAGTACGTTTATAGGAAATTGATTGCAAAAAAACGTTGTTGCTGAAAAACGTCATAAGTATGTTGCCTCGTGTTTTAATATGATTTTACATCAGTTTTTGCTGACTGCCCTCAAAGCCTTAACGTTTGCATTGCTTGAGTTGCACCTCTGCGTTTGAAAAGAGTTCAACTTGCCATCACTGTTTCGTGCTGCACTAGAAACGGCAAACTCAATGAGACATGAACTGAAGGAAAAAGCAACCGAATATCTGCTGACTTCAGCGTATGAAATAATTTATTTCTGTAAATAATTTCTGTTTCTATTACACGTTATTGTAGCACCACAATTCAGTATAAATGCATAATTGATCGCGTGAATAAACTCGGAAATTAATACACATTACGAAAACTTCTTCACATTTTTAAAATAACTACCAAAATAATAGGTACAGCTGCAATAATGAATTGTCAACTCAGTGCTGAACATATTTTTAAAATTAACTTTTGCATGTGCGTAAAGTCTGTTGCACCTTTATGCGAAAACTTACACAATAAAAAAAAAACAAGGTACACATATCGCAATCAAAAACAAAGCAATGCCAAATAAAAAACAAGCTCGTCTTTTCCTGCTCTTCGTAATAGATTTTTTGCTAACCCACATGTAAAATGACGCTACCAGCTGATACTAATCGCAGCCAACCTTCCCATTTCACAGCACAGTATTCCCCCCTTTTATGCAATGACCCTAAACCAAAACCCACCATAGTCAATAAAGTATATAAAATTCATATTTATTATAAGGCGTACTCAATTAACAAAAAATTGCGTTATTATTACCCAATAGTGCATTGTAGCTTCAAAATCGATTTCGGTTTATACGCACTAAGCACTCCTCGTTTGTAGAAAACGCATATTTACACCCAAAAACTGCTTATATCCGAGTAATACTGTTGCAGTATTGCAGCAGGTGGTACTTATTTTCGTTCACACGCTTCTGGCTCATATACATGTTGCATTCACAATTCACAGATACGTGTTCGCAAAACTGTCACATATATATAACTATCCACACCTCCTCCACCATGTTTGTCGCGGTGCGTGCGCCGTACACGTCCCCTTTAGCACTTCGTGCCTGGGAGGGTGGGTGGGCAAAATTTTCATAATTAGCAAGTTTGCTGTCGTAAGGTACTAGTGTAGGATACGTCCGGAAGGGAAGATAAATAGACCCAATGAATGGAAGACGGTCGAGGTACACAGAGACGACAGACTAAGATAGAATACACAAGACTCCAGCTAGGTTTTAAGGGTATTACTTTTAAAATAAACATATAAATTCATATTTTACAAGCATTTTGATATCGATTTTGCAGTAGGCAGCCATTTAATGTCACTCTTGCGCATCGATCTGTTCATGATTGCCGAATAGTAATGGAATTATTGATTTAATTTGATAAAGCTGCAACCTTTAGCTACATTTTAAGGGGTTTTTATTAAGGTAACCATACGCGTTTGGATTTTAAGCTAGGTTTTAAGGGTATTACTTTTAAAATAAACATATAAATTCATATTTTACAAGCAATTTTCATAATTAGCAAGTTTGCTGTCGTAAGGTACTAGTGTAGGATACGTCCGGAAGGGAAGATAAATAGACCCAATGAATGGAAGACGGTCGAGGTACACAGAGACGACAGACTAAGATAGAATACACAAGACTCCAGCTAGGTTTTAAGGGTATTACTTTTAAAATAAACATATAAATTCATATTTTACAAGCATTTTGATATCGATTTTGCAGTAGGCAGCCATTTAATGTCACTCTTGCGCATCGATCTGTTCATGATTGCCGAATAGTAATGGAATTATTGATTTAATTTGATAAAGCTGCAACCTTTAGCTACATTTTAAGGGGTTTTTATTAAGGTAACCATACGCGTTTGGATTTTAAGCTAGGTTTTAAGGGTATTACTTTTAAAATAAACATATAAATTCATATTTTACAAGCAATTTTCATAATTAGCAAGTTTGCTGTCGTAAGGTACTAGTGTAGGATACGTCCGGAGGGAAGATAAATAGACCCAATGAATGGAAGACGGTCGAGGTACACAGAGACGACAGACTAAGATAGAATACACAAGACTCCAGCTAGGTTTTAAGGGTATTACTTTTAAAATAAACATATAAATTCATATTTTACAAGCATTTTGATATCGATTTTGCAGTAGGCAGCCATTTAATGTCACTCTTGCGCATCGATCTGTTCATGATTGCCGAATAGTAATGGAATTATTGATTTAATTTGATAAAGCTGCAACCTTTAGCTACATTTTAAGGGGTTTTTATTAAGGTAACCATACGCGTTTGGATTTTAAGCTAGGTTTTAAGGGTATTACTTTTAAAATAAACATATAAATTCATATTTTACAAGCATTTTGATATCGATTTTGCAGTAGGCAGCCATTTAATGTCACTCTTGCGCATCGATCTGTTCATGATTGCCGAATAGTAATGGAATTATTGATTTAATTTGATAAAGCTGCAACCTTTAGCTACATTTTAAGGGGTTTTTATTAAGGTAACCATACGCGTTTGGATTTTAAGCTAGGTTTTAAGGGTATTACTTTTAAAATAAACATATAAATTCATATTTTACAAGCATTTTGATATCGATTTTGCAGTAGGCAGCCATTTAATGTCACTCTTGCGCATCGATCTGTTCATGATTGCCGAATAGTAATGGAATTATTGATTTAATTTGATAAAGCTGCAACCTTTAGCTACATTTTAAGGGGTTTTTATTAAGGTAACCATACGCGTTTGGATTTTAAGCTAGGTTTTAAGGGTATTACTTTTAAAATAAACATATAAATTCATATTTTACAAGCATTTTGATATCGATTTTGCAGTAGGCAGCCATTTAATGTCACTCTTGCGCATCGATCTGTTCATGATTGCCGAATAGTAATGGAATTATTGATTTAATTTGATAAAGCTGCAACCTTTAGCTACATTTTAAGGGGTTTTTATTAAGGTAACCATACGCGTTTGGATTTTAAGCTAGGTTTTAAGGGTATTACTTTTAAAATAAACATATAAATTCATATTTTACAAGCAATTTTCATAATTAGCAAGTTTGCTGTCGTAAGGTACTAGTGTAGGATACGTCCGGAAGGGAAGATAAATAGACCCAATGAATGGAAGACGGTCGAGGTACACAGAGACGACAGACTAAGATAGAATACACAAGACTCCAGCTAGGTTTTAAGGGTATTACTTTTAAAATAAACATATAAATTCATATTTTACAAGCATTTTGATATCGATTTTGCAGTAGGCAGCCATTTAATGTCACTCTTGCGCATCGATCTGTTCATGATTGCCGAATAGTAATGGAATTATTGATTTAATTTGATAAAGCTGCAACCTTTAGCTACATTTTAAGGGGTTTTTATTAAGGTAACCATACGCGTTTGGATTTTAAGCTAGGTTTTAAGGGTATTACTTTTAAAATAAACATATAAATTCATATTTTACAAGCAATTTTCATAATTAGCAAGTTTGCTGTCGTAAGGTACTAGTGTAGGATACGTCCGGAGGGAAGATAAATAGACCCAATGAATGGAAGACGGTCGAGGTACACAGAGACGACAGACTAAGATAGAATACACAAGACTCCAGCTAGGTTTTAAGGGTATTACTTTTAAAATAAACATATAAATTCATATTTTACAAGCATTTTGATATCGATTTTGCAGTAGGCAGCCATTTAATGTCACTCTTGCGCATCGATCTGTTCATGATTGCCGAATAGTAATGGAATTATTGATTTAATTTGATAAAGCTGCAACCTTTAGCTACATTTTAAGGGGTTTTTATTAAGGTAACCATACGCGTTTGGATTTTAAGCTAGGTTTTAAGGGTATTACTTTTAAAATAAACATATAAATTCATATTTTACAAGCATTTTGATATCGATTTTGCAGTAGGCAGCCATTTAATGTCACTCTTGCGCATCGATCTGTTCATGATTGCCGAATAGTAATGGAATTATTGATTTAATTTGATAAAGCTGCAACCTTTAGCTACATTTTAAGGGGTTTTTATTAAGGTAACCATACGCGTTTGGATTTTAAGCTAGGTTTTAAGGGTATTACTTTTAAAATAAACATATAAATTCATATTTTACAAGCATTTTGATATCGATTTTGCAGTAGGCAGCCATTTAATGTCACTCTTGCGCATCGATCTGTTCATGATTGCCGAATAGTAATGGAATTATTGATTTAATTTGATAAAGCTGCAACCTTTAGCTACATTTTAAGGGGTTTTTATTAAGGTAACCATACGCGTTTGGATTTTAAGCTAGGTTTTAAGGGTATTACTTTTAAAATAAACATATAAATTCATATTTTACAAGCATTTTGATATCGATTTTGCAGTAGGCAGCCATTTAATGTCACTCTTGCGCATCGATCTGTTCATGATTGCCGAATAGTAATGGAATTATTGATTTAATTTGATAAAGCTGCAACCTTTAGCTACATTTTAAGGGGTTTTTATTAAGGTAACCATACGCGTTTGGATTTTAAGCTAGGTTTTAAGGGTATTACTTTTAAAATAAACATATAAATTCATATTTTACAAGCATTTTGATATCGATTTTGCAGTAGGCAGCCATTTAATGTCACTCTTGCGCATCGATCTGTTCATGATTGCCGAATAGTAATGGAATTATTGATTTAATTTGATAAAGCTGCAACCTTTAGCTACATTTTAAGGGGTTTTTATTAAGGTAACCATACGCGTTTGGATTTTAAGCTAGGTTTTAAGGGTATTACTTTTAAAATAAACATATAAATTCATATTTTACAAGCATTTTGATATCGATTTTGCAGTAGGCAGCCATTTAATGTCACTCTTGCGCATCGATCTGTTCATGATTGCCGAATAGTAATGGAATTATTGATTTAATTTGATAAAGCTGCAACCTTTAGCTACATTTTAAGGGGTTTTTATTAAGGTAACCATACGCGTTTGGATTTTAAGCTAGGTTTTAAGGGTATTACTTTTAAAATAAACATATAAATTCATATTTTACAAGCATTTTGATATCGATTTTGCAGTAGGCAGCCATTTAATGTCACTCTTGCGCATCGATCTGTTCATGATTGCCGAATAGTAATGGAATTATTGATTTAATTTGATAAAGCTGCAACCTTTAGCTACATTTTAAGGGGTTTTTATTAAGGTAACCATACGCGTTTGGATTTTAAGCTAGGTTTTAAGGGTATTACTTTTAAAATAAACATATAAATTCATATTTTACAAGCATTTTGATATCGATTTTGCAGTAGGCAGCCATTTAATGTCACTCTTGCGCATCGATCTGTTCATGATTGCCGAATAGTAATGGAATTATTGATTTAATTTGATAAAGCTGCAACCTTTAGCTACATTTTAAGGGGTTTTTATTAAGGTAACCATACGCGTTTGGATTTTAAGCTAGGTTTTAAGGGTATTACTTTTAAAATAAACATATAAATTCATATTTTACAAGCATTTTGATATCGATTTTGCAGTAGGCAGCCATTTAATGTCACTCTTGCGCATCGATCTGTTCATGATTGCCGAATAGTAATGGAATTATTGATTTAATTTGATAAAGCTGCAACCTTTAGCTACATTTTAAGGGGTTTTTATTAAGGTAACCATACGCGTTTGGATTTTAAGCTAGGTTTTAAGGGTATTACTTTTAAAATAAACATATAAATTCATATTTTACAAGCATTTTGATATCGATTTTGCAGTAGGCAGCCATTTAATGTCACTCTTGCGCATCGATCTGTTCATGATTGCCGAATAGTAATGGAATTATTGATTTAATTTGATAAAGCTGCAACCTTTAGCTACATTTTAAGGGGTTTTTATTAAGGTAACCATACGCGTTTGGATTTTAAGCTAGGTTTTAAGGGTATTACTTTTAAAATAAACATATAAATTCATATTTTACAAGCAATTTTCATAATTAGCAAGTTTGCTGTCGTAAGGTACTAGTGTAGGATACGTCCGGAAGGGAAGATAAATAGACCCAATGAATGGAAGACGGTCGAGGTACACAGAGACGACAGACTAAGATAGAATACACAAGACTCCAGCTAGGTTTTAAGGGTATTACTTTTAAAATAAACATATAAATTCATATTTTACAAGCATTTTGATATCGATTTTGCAGTAGGCAGCCATTTAATGTCACTCTTGCGCATCGATCTGTTCATGATTGCCGAATAGTAATGGAATTATTGATTTAATTTGATAAAGCTGCAACCTTTAGCTACATTTTAAGGGGTTTTTATTAAGGTAACCATACGCGTTTGGATTTTAAGCTAGGTTTTAAGGGTATTACTTTTAAAATAAACATATAAATTCATATTTTACAAGCAATTTTCATAATTAGCAAGTTTGCTGTCGTAAGGTACTAGTGTAGGATACGTCCGGAGGGAAGATAAATAGACCCAATGAATGGAAGACGGTCGAGGTACACAGAGACGACAGACTAAGATAGAATACACAAGACTCCAGCTAGGTTTTAAGGGTATTACTTTTAAAATAAACATATAAATTCATATTTTACAAGCATTTTGATATCGATTTTGCAGTAGGCAGCCATTTAATGTCACTCTTGCGCATCGATCTGTTCATGATTGCCGAATAGTAATGGAATTATTGATTTAATTTGATAAAGCTGCAACCTTTAGCTACATTTTAAGGGGTTTTTATTAAGGTAACCATACGCGTTTGGATTTTAAGCTAGGTTTTAAGGGTATTACTTTTAAAATAAACATATAAATTCATATTTTACAAGCATTTTGATATCGATTTTGCAGTAGGCAGCCATTTAATGTCACTCTTGCGCATCGATCTGTTCATGATTGCCGAATAGTAATGGAATTATTGATTTAATTTGATAAAGCTGCAACCTTTAGCTACATTTTAAGGGGTTTTTATTAAGGTAACCATACGCGTTTGGATTTTAAGCTAGGTTTTAAGGGTATTACTTTTAAAATAAACATATAAATTCATATTTTACAAGCATTTTGATATCGATTTTGCAGTAGGCAGCCATTTAATGTCACTCTTGCGCATCGATCTGTTCATGATTGCCGAATAGTAATGGAATTATTGATTTAATTTGATAAAGCTGCAACCTTTAGCTACATTTTAAGGGGTTTTTATTAAGGTAACCATACGCGTTTGGATTTTAAGCTAGGTTTTAAGGGTATTACTTTTAAAATAAACATATAAATTCATATTTTACAAGCATTTTGATATCGATTTTGCAGTAGGCAGCCATTTAATGTCACTCTTGCGCATCGATCTGTTCATGATTGCCGAATAGTAATGGAATTATTGATTTAATTTGATAAAGCTGCAACCTTTAGCTACATTTTAAGGGGTTTTTATTAAGGTAACCATACGCGTTTGGATTTTAAGCTAGGTTTTAAGGGTATTACTTTTAAAATAAACATATAAATTCATATTTTACAAGCAATTTTCATAATTAGCAAGTTTGCTGTCGTAAGGTACTAGTGTAGGATACGTCCGGAAGGGAAGATAAATAGACCCAATGAATGGAAGACGGTCGAGGTACACAGAGACGACAGACTAAGATAGAATACACAAGACTCCAGCTAGGTTTTAAGGGTATTACTTTTAAAATAAACATATAAATTCATATTTTACAAGCATTTTGATATCGATTTTGCAGTAGGCAGCCATTTAATGTCACTCTTGCGCATCGATCTGTTCATGATTGCCGAATAGTAATGGAATTATTGATTTAATTTGATAAAGCTGCAACCTTTAGCTACATTTTAAGGGGTTTTTATTAAGGTAACCATACGCGTTTGGATTTTAAGCTAGGTTTTAAGGGTATTACTTTTAAAATAAACATATAAATTCATATTTTACAAGCAATTTTCATAATTAGCAAGTTTGCTGTCGTAAGGTACTAGTGTAGGATACGTCCGGAAGGGAAGATAAATAGACCCAATGAATGGAAGACGGTCGAGGTACACAGAGACGACAGACTAAGATAGAATACACAAGACTCCAGCTAGGTTTTAAGGGTATTACTTTTAAAATAAACATATAAATTCATATTTTACAAGCATTTTGATATCGATTTTGCAGTAGGCAGCCATTTAATGTCACTCTTGCGCATCGATCTGTTCATGATTGCCGAATAGTAATGGAATTATTGATTTAATTTGATAAAGCTGCAACCTTTAGCTACATTTTAAGGGGTTTTTATTAAGGTAACCATACGCGTTTGGATTTTAAGCTAGGTTTTAAGGGTATTACTTTTAAAATAAACATATAAATTCATATTTTACAAGCATTTTGATATCGATTTTGCAGTAGGCAGCCATTTAATGTCACTCTTGCGCATCGATCTGTTCATGATTGCCGAATAGTAATGGAATTATTGATTTAATTTGATAAAGCTGCAACCTTTAGCTACATTTTAAGGGGTTTTTATTAAGGTAACCATACGCGTTTGGATTTTAAGCTAGGTTTTAAGGGTATTACTTTTAAAATAAACATATAAATTCATATTTTACAAGCAATTTTCATAATTAGCAAGTTTGCTGTCGTAAGGTACTAGTGTAGGATACGTCCGGAAGGGAAGATAAATAGACCCAATGAATGGAAGACGGTCGAGGTACACAGAGACGACAGACTAAGATAGAATACACAAGACTCCAGCTAGGTTTTAAGGGTATTACTTTTAAAATAAACATATAAATTCATATTTTACAAGCATTTTGATATCGATTTTGCAGTAGGCAGCCATTTAATGTCACTCTTGCGCATCGATCTGTTCATGATTGCCGAATAGTAATGGAATTATTGATTTAATTTGATAAAGCTGCAACCTTTAGCTACATTTTAAGGGGTTTTTATTAAG
Organism: Melieria crassipennis; assembly: GCA_963668005.1. Lineage (NCBI taxonomy): Eukaryota > Metazoa > Arthropoda > Insecta > Diptera > Ulidiidae > Melieria > Melieria crassipennis. The sequence continues at coordinate 43,807 of CAVLFC010000038.1, read as the reverse complement.
GTAACCATACGCGTTTGGATTTTAAGCTAGGTTTTAAGGGTATTACTTTTAAAATAAACATATAAATTCATATTTTACAAGCAATTTTCATAATTAGCAAGTTTGCTGTCGTAAGGTACTAGTGTAGGATACGTCCGGAGGGAAGATAAATAGACCCAATGAATGGAAGACGGTCGAGGTACACAGAGACGACAGACTAAGATAGAATACACAAGACTCCAGCTAGGTTTTAAGGGTATTACTTTTAAAATAAACATATAAATTCATATTTTACAAGCATTTTGATATCGATTTTGCAGTAGGCAGCCATTTAATGTCACTCTTGCGCATCGATCTGTTCATGATTGCCGAATAGTAATGGAATTATTGATTTAATTTGATAAAGCTGCAACCTTTAGCTACATTTTAAGGGGTTTTTATTAAGGTAACCATACGCGTTTGGATTTTAAGCTAGGTTTTAAGGGTATTACTTTTAAAATAAACATATAAATTCATATTTTACAAGCATTTTGATATCGATTTTGCAGTAGGCAGCCATTTAATGTCACTCTTGCGCATCGATCTGTTCATGATTGCCGAATAGTAATGGAATTATTGATTTAATTTGATAAAGCTGCAACCTTTAGCTACATTTTAAGGGGTTTTTATTAAGGTAACCATACGCGTTTGGATTTTAAGCTAGGTTTTAAGGGTATTACTTTTAAAATAAACATATAAATTCATATTTTACAAGCATTTTGATATCGATTTTGCAGTAGGCAGCCATTTAATGTCACTCTTGCGCATCGATCTGTTCATGATTGCCGAATAGTAATGGAATTATTGATTTAATTTGATAAAGCTGCAACCTTTAGCTACATTTTAAGGGGTTTTTATTAAGGTAACCATACGCGTTTGGATTTTAAGCTAGGTTTTAAGGGTATTACTTTTAAAATAAACATATAAATTCATATTTTACAAGCATTTTGATATCGATTTTGCAGTAGGCAGCCATTTAATGTCACTCTTGCGCATCGATCTGTTCATGATTGCCGAATAGTAATGGAATTATTGATTTAATTTGATAAAGCTGCAACCTTTAGCTACATTTTAAGGGGTTTTTATTAAGGTAACCATACGCGTTTGGATTTTAAGCTAGGTTTTAAGGGTATTACTTTTAAAATAAACATATAAATTCATATTTTACAAGCATTTTGATATCGATTTTGCAGTAGGCAGCCATTTAATGTCACTCTTGCGCATCGATCTGTTCATGATTGCCGAATAGTAATGGAATTATTGATTTAATTTGATAAAGCTGCAACCTTTAGCTACATTTTAAGGGGTTTTTATTAAGGTAACCATACGCGTTTGGATTTTAAGCTAGGTTTTAAGGGTATTACTTTTAAAATAAACATATAAATTCATATTTTACAAGCATTTTGATATCGATTTTGCAGTAGGCAGCCATTTAATGTCACTCTTGCGCATCGATCTGTTCATGATTGCCGAATAGTAATGGAATTATTGATTTAATTTGATAAAGCTGCAACCTTTAGCTACATTTTAAGGGGTTTTTATTAAGGTAACCATACGCGTTTGGATTTTAAGCTAGGTTTTAAGGGTATTACTTTTAAAATAAACATATAAATTCATATTTTACAAGCATTTTGATATCGATTTTGCAGTAGGCAGCCATTTAATGTCACTCTTGCGCATCGATCTGTTCATGATTGCCGAATAGTAATGGAATTATTGATTTAATTTGATAAAGCTGCAACCTTTAGCTACATTTTAAGGGGTTTTTATTAAGGTAACCATACGCGTTTGGATTTTAAGCTAGGTTTTAAGGGTATTACTTTTAAAATAAACATATAAATTCATATTTTACAAGCATTTTGATATCGATTTTGCAGTAGGCAGCCATTTAATGTCACTCTTGCGCATCGATCTGTTCATGATTGCCGAATAGTAATGGAATTATTGATTTAATTTGATAAAGCTGCAACCTTTAGCTACATTTTAAGGGGTTTTTATTAAGGTAACCATACGCGTTTGGATTTTAAGCTAGGTTTTAAGGGTATTACTTTTAAAATAAACATATAAATTCATATTTTACAAGCATTTTGATATCGATTTTGCAGTAGGCAGCCATTTAATGTCACTCTTGCGCATCGATCTGTTCATGATTGCCGAATAGTAATGGAATTATTGATTTAATTTGATAAAGCTGCAACCTTTAGCTACATTTTAAGGGGTTTTTATTAAGGTAACCATACGCGTTTGGATTTTAAGCTAGGTTTTAAGGGTATTACTTTTAAAATAAACATATAAATTCATATTTTACAAGCATTTTGATATCGATTTTGCAGTAGGCAGCCATTTAATGTCACTCTTGCGCATCGATCTGTTCATGATTGCCGAATAGTAATGGAATTATTGATTTAATTTGATAAAGCTGCAACCTTTAGCTACATTTTAAGGGGTTTTTATTAAGGTAACCATACGCGTTTGGATTTTAAGCTAGGTTTTAAGGGTATTACTTTTAAAATAAACATATAAATTCATATTTTACAAGCATTTTGATATCGATTTTGCAGTAGGCAGCCATTTAATGTCACTCTTGCGCATTGATCTGTTCATGATTGCCGAATAGTAATGGAATTATTGATTTAATTTGATAAAGCTGCAACCTTTAGCTACATTTTAAGGGGTTTTTATTAAGGTAACCATACGCGTTTGGATTTTAAGCTAGGTTTTAAGGGTATTACTTTTAAAATAAACATATAAATTCATATTTTACAAGCATTTTGATATCGATTTTGCAGTAGGCAGCCATTTAATGTCACTCTTGCGCATCGATCTGTTCATGATTGCCGAATAGTAATGGAATTATTGATTTAATTTGATAAAGCTGCAACCTTTAGCTACATTTTAAGGGGTTTTTATTAAGGTAACCATACGCGTTTGGATTTTAAGCTAGGTTTTAAGGGTATTACTTTTAAAATAAACATATAAATTCATATTTTACAAGCATTTTGATATCGATTTTGCAGTAGGCAGCCATTTAATGTCACTCTTGCGCATCGATCTGTTCATGATTGCCGAATAGTAATGGAATTATTGATTTAATTTGATAAAGCTGCAACCTTTAGCTACATTTTAAGGGGTTTTTATTAAGGTAACCATACGCGTTTGGATTTTAAGCTAGGTTTTAAGGGTATTACTTTTAAAATAAACATATAAATTCATATTTTACAAGCATTTTGATATCGATTTTGCAGTAGGCAGCCATTTAATGTCACTCTTGCGCATCGATCTGTTCATGATTGCCGAATAGTAATGGAATTATTGATTTAATTTGATAAAGCTGCAACCTTTAGCTACATTTTAAGGGGTTTTTATTAAGGTAACCATACGCGTTTGGATTTTAAGCTAGGTTTTAAGGGTATTACTTTTAAAATAAACATATAAATTCATATTTTACAAGCATTTTGATATCGATTTTGCAGTAGGCAGCCATTTAATGTCACTCTTGCGCATCGATCTGTTCATGATTGCCGAATAGTAATGGAATTATTGATTTAATTTGATAAAGCTGCAACCTTTAGCTACATTTTAAGGGGTTTTTATTAAGGTAACCATACGCGTTTGGATTTTAAGCTAGGTTTTAAGGGTATTACTTTTAAAATAAACATATAAATTCATATTTTACAAGCATTTTGATATCGATTTTGCAGTAGGCAGCCATTTAATGTCACTCTTGCGCATCGATCTGTTCATGATTGCCGAATAGTAATGGAATTATTGATTTAATTTGATAAAGCTGCAACCTTTAGCTACATTTTAAGGGGTTTTTATTAAGGTAACCATACGCGTTTGGATTTTAAGCTAGGTTTTAAGGGTATTACTTTTAAAATAAACATATAAATTCATATTTTACAAGCATTTTGATATCGATTTTGCAGTAGGCAGCCATTTAATGTCACTCTTGCGCATCGATCTGTTCATGATTGCCGAATAGTAATGGAATTATTGATTTAATTTGATAAAGCTGCAACCTTTAGCTACATTTTAAGGGGTTTTTATTAAGGTAACCATACGCGTTTGGATTTTAAGCTAGGTTTTAAGGGTATTACTTTTAAAATAAACATATAAATTCATATTTTACAAGCATTTTGATATCGATTTTGCAGTAGGCAGCCATTTAATGTCACTCTTGCGCATCGATCTGTTCATGATTGCCGAATAGTAATGGAATTATTGATTTAATTTGATAAAGCTGCAACCTTTAGCTACATTTTAAGGGGTTTTTATTAAGGTAACCATACGCGTTTGGATTTTAAGCTAGGTTTTAAGGGTATTACTTTTAAAATAAACATATAAATTCATATTTTACAAGCATTTTGATATCGATTTTGCAGTAGGCAGCCATTTAATGTCACTCTTGCGCATCGATCTGTTCATGATTGCCGAATAGTAATGGAATTATTGATTTAATTTGATAAAGCTGCAACCTTTAGCTACATTTTAAGGGGTTTTTATTAAGGTAACCATACGCGTTTGGATTTTAAGCTAGGTTTTAAGGGTATTACTTTTAAAATAAACATATAAATTCATATTTTACAAGCATTTTGATATCGATTTTGCAGTAGGCAGCCATTTAATGTCACTCTTGCGCATCGATCTGTTCATGATTGCCGAATAGTAATGGAATTATTGATTTAATTTGATAAAGCTGCAACCTTTAGCTACATTTTAAGGGGTTTTTATTAAGGTAACCATACGCGTTTGGATTTTAAGCTAGGTTTTAAGGGTATTACTTTTAAAATAAACATATAAATTCATATTTTACAAGCATTTTGATATCGATTTTGCAGTAGGCAGCCATTTAATGTCACTCTTGCGCATCGATCTGTTCATGATTGCCGAATAGTAATGGAATTATTGATTTAATTTGATAAAGCTGCAACCTTTAGCTACATTTTAAGGGGTTTTTATTAAGGTAACCATACGCGTTTGGATTTTAAGCTAGGTTTTAAGGGTATTACTTTTAAAATAAACATATAAATTCATATTTTACAAGCATTTTGATATCGATTTTGCAGTAGGCAGCCATTTAATGTCACTCTTGCGCATCGATCTGTTCATGATTGCCGAATAGTAATGGAATTATTGATTTAATTTGATAAAGCTGCAACCTTTAGCTACATTTTAAGGGGTTTTTATTAAGGTAACCATACGCGTTTGGATTTTAAGCTAGGTTTTAAGGGTATTACTTTTAAAATAAACATATAAATTCATATTTTACAAGCATTTTGATATCGATTTTGCAGTAGGCAGCCATTTAATGTCACTCTTGCGCATCGATCTGTTCATGATTGCCGAATAGTAATGGAATTATTGATTTAATTTGATAAAGCTGCAACCTTTAGCTACATTTTAAGGGGTTTTTATTAAGGTAACCATACGCGTTTGGATTTTAAGCTAGGTTTTAAGGGTATTACTTTTAAAATAAACATATAAATTCATATTTTACAAGCATTTTGATATCGATTTTGCAGTAGGCAGCCATTTAATGTCACTCTTGCGCATCGATCTGTTCATGATTGCCGAATAGTAATGGAATTATTGATTTAATTTGATAAAGCTGCAACCTTTAGCTACATTTTAAGGGGTTTTTATTAAGGTAACCATACGCGTTTGGATTTTAAGCTAGGTTTTAAGGGTATTACTTTTAAAATAAACATATAAATTCATATTTTACAAGCATTTTGATATCGATTTTGCAGTAGGCAGCCATTTAATGTCACTCTTGCGCATCGATCTGTTCATGATTGCCGAATAGTAATGGAATTATTGATTTAATTTGATAAAGCTGCAACCTTTAGCTACATTTTAAGGGGTTTTTATTAAGGTAACCATACGCGTTTGGATTTTAAGCTAGGTTTTAAGGGTATTACTTTTAAAATAAACATATAAATTCATATTTTACAAGCATTTTGATATCGATTTTGCAGTAGGCAGCCATTTAATGTCACTCTTGCGCATCGATCTGTTCATGATTGCCGAATAGTAATGGAATTATTGATTTAATTTGATAAAGCTGCAACCTTTAGCTACATTTTAAGGGGTTTTTATTAAGGTAACCATACGCGTTTGGATTTTAAGCTAGGTTTTAAGGGTATTACTTTTAAAATAAACATATAAATTCATATTTTACAAGCATTTTGATATCGATTTTGCAGTAGGCAGCCATTTAATGTCACTCTTGCGCATCGATCTGTTCATGATTGCCGAATAGTAATGGAATTATTGATTTAATTTGATAAAGCTGCAACCTTTAGCTACATTTTAAGGGGTTTTTATTAAGGTAACCATACGCGTTTGGATTTTAAGCTAGGTTTTAAGGGTATTACTTTTAAAATAAACATATAAATTCATATTTTACAAGCATTTTGATATCGATTTTGCAGTAGGCAGCCATTTAATGTCACTCTTGCGCATCGATCTGTTCATGATTGCCGAATAGTAATGGAATTATTGATTTAATTTGATAAAGCTGCAACCTTTAGCTACATTTTAAGGGGTTTTTATTAAGGTAACCATACGCGTTTGGATTTTAAGCTAGGTTTTAAGGGTATTACTTTTAAAATAAACATATAAATTCATATTTTACAAGCATTTTGATATCGATTTTGCAGTAGGCAGCCATTTAATGTCACTCTTGCGCATCGATCTGTTCATGATTGCCGAATAGTAATGGAATTATTGATTTAATTTGATAAAGCTGCAACCTTTAGCTACATTTTAAGGGGTTTTTATTAAGGTAACCATACGCGTTTGGATTTTAAGCTAGGTTTTAAGGGTATTACTTTTAAAATAAACATATAAATTCATATTTTACAAGCATTTTGATATCGATTTTGCAGTAGGCAGCCATTTAATGTCACTCTTGCGCATCGATCTGTTCATGATTGCCGAATAGTAATGGAATTATTGATTTAATTTGATAAAGCTGCAACCTTTAGCTACATTTTAAGGGGTTTTTATTAAGGTAACCATACGCGTTTGGATTTTAAGCTAGGTTTTAAGGGTATTACTTTTAAAATAAACATATAAATTCATATTTTACAAGCATTTTGATATCGATTTTGCAGTAGGCAGCCATTTAATGTCACTCTTGCGCATCGATCTGTTCATGATTGCCGAATAGTAATGGAATTATTGATTTAATTTGATAAAGCTGCAACCTTTAGCTACATTTTAAGGGGTTTTTATTAAGGTAACCATACGCGTTTGGATTTTAAGCTAGGTTTTAAGGGTATTACTTTTAAAATAAACATATAAATTCATATTTTACAAGCATTTTGATATCGATTTTGCAGTAGGCAGCCATTTAATGTCACTCTTGCGCATCGATCTGTTCATGATTGCCGAATAGTAATGGAATTATTGATTTAATTTGATAAAGCTGCAACCTTTAGCTACATTTTAAGGGGTTTTTATTAAGGTAACCATACGCGTTTGGATTTTAAGCTAGGTTTTAAGGGTATTACTTTTAAAATAAACATATAAATTCATATTTTACAAGCATTTTGATATCGATTTTGCAGTAGGCAGCCATTTAATGTCACTCTTGCGCATCGATCTGTTCATGATTGCCGAATAGTAATGGAATTATTGATTTAATTTGATAAAGCTGCAACCTTTAGCTACATTTTAAGGGGTTTTTATTAAGGTAACCATACGCGTTTGGATTTTAAGCTAGGTTTTAAGGGTATTACTTTTAAAATAAACATATAAATTCATATTTTACAAGCATTTTGATATCGATTTTGCAGTAGGCAGCCATTTAATGTCACTCTTGCGCATCGATCTGTTCATGATTGCCGAATAGTAATGGAATTATTGATTTAATTTGATAAAGCTGCAACCTTTAGCTACATTTTAAGGGGTTTTTATTAAGGTAACCATACGCGTTTGGATTTTAAGCTAGGTTTTAAGGGTATTACTTTTAAAATAAACATATAAATTCATATTTTACAAGCATTTTGATATCGATTTTGCAGTAGGCAGCCATTTAATGTCACTCTTGCGCATCGATCTGTTCATGATTGCCGAATAGTAATGGAATTATTGATTTAATTTGATAAAGCTGCAACCTTTAGCTACATTTTAAGGGGTTTTTATTAAGGTAACCATACGCGTTTGGATTTTAAGCTAGGTTTTAAGGGTATTACTTTTAAAATAAACATATAAATTCATATTTTACAAGCATTTTGATATCGATTTTGCAGTAGGCAGCCATTTAATGTCACTCTTGCGCATCGATCTGTTCATGATTGCCGAATAGGTAATGGAATTATTGATTTAATTTGATAAAGCTGCAACCTTTAGCTACATTTTAAGGGGTTTTTATTAAGGTAACCATACGCGTTTGGATTTTAAGCTAGGTTTTAAGGGTATTACTTTTAAAATAAACATATAAATTCATATTTTACAAGCATTTTGATATCGATTTTGCAGTAGGCAGCCTTTAATGTCACTCTTGCGCATCGATCTGTTCATGATTGCCGAATAGTAATGGAATTATTGATTTAATTTGATAAAGCTGCAACCTTTAGCTACATTTTAAGGGGTTTTTATTAAGGTAACCATACGCGTTTGGATTTTAAGCTAGGTTTTAAGGGTATTACTTTTAAAATAAACATATAAATTCATATTTTACAAGCATTTTGATATCGATTTTGCAGTAGGCAGCCATTTAATGTCACTCTTGCGCATCGATCTGTTCATGATTGCCGAATAGTAATGGAATTATTGATTTAATTTGATAAAGCTGCAACCTTTAGCTACATTTTAAGGGGTTTTTATTAAGGTAACCATACGCGTTTGGATTTTAAGCTAGGTTTTAAGGGTATTACTTTTAAAATAAACATATAAATTCATATTTTACAAGCATTTTGATATCGATTTTGCAGTAGGCAGCCATTTAATGTCACTCTTGCGCATCGATCTGTTCATGATTGCCGAATAGTAATGGAATTATTGATTTAATTTGATAAAGCTGCAACCTTTAGCTACATTTTAAGGGGTTTTTATTAAGGTAACCATACGCGTTTGGATTTTAAGCTAGGTTTTAAGGGTATTACTTTTAAAATAAACATATAAATTCATATTTTACAAGCATTTTGATATCGATTTTGCAGTAGGCAGCCATTTAATGTCACTCTTGCGCATCGATCTGTTCATGATTGCCGAATAGTAATGGAATTATTGATTTAATTTGATAAAGCTGCAACCTTTAGCTACATTTTAAGGGGTTTTTATTAAGGTAACCATACGCGTTTGGATTTTAAGCTAGGTTTTAAGGGTATTACTTTTAAAATAAACATATAAATTCATATTTTACAAGCATTTTGATATCGATTTTGCAGTAGGCAGCCATTTAATGTCACTCTTGCGCATCGATCTGTTCATGATTGCCGAATAGTAATGGAATTATTGATTTAATTTGATAAAGCTGCAACCTTTAGCTACATTTTAAGGGGTTTTTATTAAGGTAACCATACGCGTTTGGATTTTAAGCTAGGTTTTAAGGGTATTACTTTTAAAATAAACATATAAATTCATATTTTACAAGCATTTTGATATCGATTTTGCAGTAGGCAGCCATTTAATGTCACTCTTGCGCATCGATCTGTTCATGATTGCCGAATAGTAATGGAATTATTGATTTAATTTGATAAAGCTGCAACCTTTAGCTACATTTTAAGGGGTTTTTATTAAGGTAACCATACGCGTTTGGATTTTAAGCTAGGTTTTAAGGGTATTACTTTTAAAATAAACATATAAATTCATATTTTACAAGCATTTTGATATCGATTTTGCAGTAGGCAGCCATTTAATGTCACTCTTGCGCATCGATCTGTTCATGATTGCCGAATAGTAATGGAATTATTGATTTAATTTGATAAAGCTGCAACCTTTAGCTACATTTTAAGGGGTTTTTATTAAGGTAACCATACGCGTTTGGATTTTAAGCTAGGTTTTAAGGGTATTACTTTTAAAATAAACATATAAATTCATATTTTACAAGCATTTTGATATCGATTTTGCAGTAGGCAGCCATTTAATGTCACTCTTGCGCATCGATCTGTTCATGATTGCCGAATAGTAATGGAATTATTGATTTAATTTGATAAAGCTGCAACCTTTAGCTACATTTTAAGGGGTTTTTATTAAGGTAACCATACGCGTTTGGATTTTAAGCTAGGTTTTAAGGGTATTACTTTTAAAATAAACATATAAATTCATATTTTACAAGCATTTTGATATCGATTTTGCAGTAGGCAGCCATTTAATGTCACTCTTGCGCATCGATCTGTTCATGATTGCCGAATAGTAATGGAATTATTGATTTAATTTGATAAAGCTGCAACCTTTAGCTACATTTTAAGGGGTTTTTATTAAGGTAACCATACGCGTTTGGATTTTAAGCTAGGTTTTAAGGGTATTACTTTTAAAATAAACATATAAATTCATATTTTACAAGCATTTTGATATCGATTTTGCAGTAGGCAGCCATTTAATGTCACTCTTGCGCATCGATCTGTTCATGATTGCCGAATAGTAATGGAATTATTGATTTAATTTGATAAAGCTGCAACCTTTAGCTACATTTTAAGGGGTTTTTATTAAGGTAACCATACGCGTTTGGATTTTAAGCTAGGTTTTAAGGGTATTACTTTTAAAATAAACATATAAATTCATATTTTACAAGCATTTTGATATCGATTTTGCAGTAGGCAGCCATTTAATGTCACTCTTGCGCATCGATCTGTTCATGATTGCCGAATAGTAATGGAATTATTGATTTAATTTGATAAAGCTGCAACCTTTAGCTACATTTTAAGGGGTTTTTATTAAGGTAACCATACGCGTTTGGATTTTAAGCTAGGTTTTAAGGGTATTACTTTTAAAATAAACATATAAATTCATATTTTACAAGCATTTTGATATCGATTTTGCAGTAGGCAGCCATTTAATGTCACTCTTGCGCATCGATCTGTTCATGATTGCCGAATAGTAATGGAATTATTGATTTAATTTGATAAAGCTGCAACCTTTAGCTACATTTTAAGGGGTTTTTATTAAGGTAACCATACGCGTTTGGATTTTAAGCTAGGTTTTAAGGGTATTACTTTTAAAATAAACATATAAATTCATATTTTACAAGCATTTTGATATCGATTTTGCAGTAGGCAGCCATTTAATGTCACTCTTGCGCATCGATCTGTTCATGATTGCCGAATAGTAATGGAATTATTGATTTAATTTGATAAAGCTGCAACCTTTAGCTACATTTTAAGGGGTTTTTATTAAGGTAACCATACGCGTTTGGATTTTAAGCTAGGTTTTAAGGGTATTACTTTTAAAATAAACATATAAATTCATATTTTACAAGCATTTTGATATCGATTTTGCAGTAGGCAGCCATTTAATGTCACTCTTGCGCATCGATCTGTTCATGATTGCCGAATAGTAATGGAATTATTGATTTAATTTGATAAAGCTGCAACCTTTAGCTACATTTTAAGGGGTTTTTATTAAGGTAACCATACGCGTTTGGATTTTAAGCTAGGTTTTAAGGGTATTACTTTTAAAATAAACATATAAATTCATATTTTACAAGCATTTTGATATCGATTTTGCAGTAGGCAGCCATTTAATGTCACTCTTGCGCATCGATCTGTTCATGATTGCCGAATAGTAATGGAATTATTGATTTAATTTGATAAAGCTGCAACCTTTAGCTACATTTTAAGGGGTTTTTATTAAGGTAACCATACGCGTTTGGATTTTAAGCTAGGTTTTAAGGGTATTACTTTTAAAATAAACATATAAATTCATATTTTACAAGCATTTTGATATCGATTTTGCAGTAGGCAGCCATTTAATGTCACTCTTGCGCATCGATCTGTTCATGATTGCCGAATAGTAATGGAATTATTGATTTAATTTGATAAAGCTGCAACCTTTAGCTACATTTTAAGGGGTTTTTATTAAGGTAACCATACGCGTTTGGATTTTAAGCTAGGTTTTAAGGGTATTACTTTTAAAATAAACATATAAATTCATATTTTACAAGCATTTTGATATCGATTTTGCAGTAGGCAGCCATTTAATGTCACTCTTGCGCATCGATCTGTTCATGATTGCCGAATAGTAATGGAATTATTGATTTAATTTGATAAAGCTGCAACCTTTAGCTACATTTTAAGGGGTTTTTATTAAGGTAACCATACGCGTTTGGATTTTAAGCTAGGTTTTAAGGGTATTACTTTTAAAATAAACATATAAATTCATATTTTACAAGCATTTTGATATCGATTTTGCAGTAGGCAGCCATTTAATGTCACTCTTGCGCATCGATCTGTTCATGATTGCCGAATAGTAATGGAATTATTGATTTAATTTGATAAAGCTGCAACCTTTAGCTACATTTTAAGGGGTTTTTATTAAGGTAACCATACGCGTTTGGATTTTAAGCTAGGTTTTAAGGGTATTACTTTTAAAATAAACATATAAATTCATATTTTACAAGCATTTTGATATCGATTTTGCAGTAGGCAGCCATTTAATGTCACTCTTGCGCATCGATCTGTTCATGATTGCCGAATAGTAATGGAATTATTGATTTAATTTGATAAAGCTGCAACCTTTAGCTACATTTTAAGGGGTTTTTATTAAGGTAACCATACGCGTTTGGATTTTAAGCTAGGTTTTAAGGGTATTACTTTTAAAATAAACATATAAATTCATATTTTACAAGCATTTTGATATCGATTTTGCAGTAGGCAGCCATTTAATGTCACTCTTGCGCATCGATCTGTTCATGATTGCCGAATAGTAATGGAATTATTGATTTAATTTGATAAAGCTGCAACCTTTAGCTACATTTTAAGGGGTTTTTATTAAGGTAACCATACGCGTTTGGATTTTAAGCTAGGTTTTAAGGGTATTACTTTTAAAATAAACATATAAATTCATATTTTACAAGCATTTTGATATCGATTTTGCAGTAGGCAGCCATTTAATGTCACTCTTGCGCATCGATCTGTTCATGATTGCCGAATAGTAATGGAATTATTGATTTAATTTGATAAAGCTGCAACCTTTAGCTACATTTTAAGGGGTTTTTATTAAGGTAACCATACGCGTTTGGATTTTAAGCTAGGTTTTAAGGGTATTACTTTTAAAATAAACATATAAATTCATATTTTACAAGCATTTTGATATCGATTTTGCAGTAGGCAGCCATTTAATGTCACTCTTGCGCATCGATCTGTTCATGATTGCCGAATAGTAATGGAATTATTGATTTAATTTGATAAAGCTGCAACCTTTAGCTACATTTTAAGGGGTTTTTATTAAGGTAACCATACGCGTTTGGATTTTAAGCTAGGTTTTAAGGGTATTACTTTTAAAATAAACATATAAATTCATATTTTACAAGCATTTTGATATCGATTTTGCAGTAGGCAGCCATTTAATGTCACTCTTGCGCATCGATCTGTTCATGATTGCCGAATAGTAATGGAATTATTGATTTAATTTGATAAAGCTGCAACCTTTAGCTACATTTTAAGGGGTTTTTATTAAGGTAACCATACGCGTTTGGATTTTAAGCTAGGTTTTAAGGGTATTACTTTTAAAATAAACATATAAATTCATATTTTACAAGCATTTTGATATCGATTTTGCAGTAGGCAGCCATTTAATGTCACTCTTGCGCATCGATCTGTTCATGATTGCCGAATAGTAATGGAATTATTGATTTAATTTGATAAAGCTGCAACCTTTAGCTACATTTTAAGGGGTTTTTATTAAGGTAACCATACGCGTTTGGATTTTAAGCTAGGTTTTAAGGGTATTACTTTTAAAATAAACATATAAATTCATATTTTACAAGCATTTTGATATCGATTTTGCAGTAGGCAGCCATTTAATGTCACTCTTGCGCATCGATCTGTTCATGATTGCCGAATAGTAATGGAATTATTGATTTAATTTGATAAAGCTGCAACCTTTAGCTACATTTTAAGGGGTTTTTATTAAGGTAACCATACGCGTTTGGATTTTAAGCTAGGTTTTAAGGGTATTACTTTTAAAATAAACATATAAATTCATATTTTACAAGCATTTTGATATCGATTTTGCAGTAGGCAGCCATTTAATGTCACTCTTGCGCATCGATCTGTTCATGATTGCCGAATAGTAATGGAATTATTGATTTAATTTGATAAAGCTGCAACCTTTAGCTACATTTTAAGGGGTTTTTATTAAGGTAACCATACGCGTTTGGATTTTAAGCTAGGTTTTAAGGGTATTACTTTTAAAATAAACATATAAATTCATATTTTACAAGCATTTTGATATCGATTTTGCAGTAGGCAGCCATTTAATGTCACTCTTGCGCATCGATCTGTTCATGATTGCCGAATAGTAATGGAATTATTGATTTAATTTGATAAAGCTGCAACCTTTAGCTACATTTTAAGGGGTTTTTATTAAGGTAACCATACGCGTTTGGATTTTAAGCTAGGTTTTAAGGGTATTACTTTTAAAATAAACATATAAATTCATATTTTACAAGCATTTTGATATCGATTTTGCAGTAGGCAGCCATTTAATGTCACTCTTGCGCATCGATCTGTTCATGATTGCCGAATAGTAATGGAATTATTGATTTAATTTGATAAAGCTGCAACCTTTAGCTACATTTTAAGGGGTTTTTATTAAGGTAACCATACGCGTTTGGATTTTAAGCTAGGTTTTAAGGGTATTACTTTTAAAATAAACATATAAATTCATATTTTACAAGCATTTTGATATCGATTTTGCAGTAGGCAGCCATTTAATGTCACTCTTGCGCATCGATCTGTTCATGATTGCCGAATAGTAATGGAATTATTGATTTAATTTGATAAAGCTGCAACCTTTAGCTACATTTTAAGGGGTTTTTATTAAGGTAACCATACGCGTTTGGATTTTAAGCTAGGTTTTAAGGGTATTACTTTTAAAATAAACATATAAATTCATATTTTACAAGCATTTTGATATCGATTTTGCAGTAGGCAGCCATTTAATGTCACTCTTGCGCATCGATCTGTTCATGATTGCCGAATAGTAATGGAATTATTGATTTAATTTGATAAAGCTGCAACCTTTAGCTACATTTTAAGGGGTTTTTATTAAGGTAACCATACGCGTTTGGATTTTAAGCTAGGTTTTAAGGGTATTACTTTTAAAATAAACATATAAATTCATATTTTACAAGCATTTTGATATCGATTTTGCAGTAGGCAGCCATTTAATGTCACTCTTGCGCATCGATCTGTTCATGATTGCCGAATAGTAATGGAATTATTGATTTAATTTGATAAAGCTGCAACCTTTAGCTACATTTTAAGGGGTTTTTATTAAGGTAACCATACGCGTTTGGATTTTAAGCTAGGTTTTAAGGGTATTACTTTTAAAATAAACATATAAATTCATATTTTACAAGCATTTTGATATCGATTTTGCAGTAGGCAGCCATTTAATGTCACTCTTGCGCATCGATCTGTTCATGATTGCCGAATAGTAATGGAATTATTGATTTAATTTGATAAAGCTGCAACCTTTAGCTACATTTTAAGGGGTTTTTATTAAGGTAACCATACGCGTTTGGATTTTAAGCTAGGTTTTAAGGGTATTACTTTTAAAATAAACATATAAATTCATATTTTACAAGCATTTTGATATCGATTTTGCAGTAGGCAGCCATTTAATGTCACTCTTGCGCATCGATCTGTTCATGATTGCCGAATAGTAATGGAATTATTGATTTAATTTGATAAAGCTGCAACCTTTAGCTACATTTTAAGGGGTTTTTATTAAGGTAACCATACGCGTTTGGATTTTAAGCTAGGTTTTAAGGGTATTACTTTTAAAATAAACATATAAATTCATATTTTACAAGCATTTTGATATCGATTTTGCAGTAGGCAGCCATTTAATGTCACTCTTGCGCATCGATCTGTTCATGATTGCCGAATAGTAATGGAATTATTGATTTAATTTGATAAAGCTGCAACCTTTAGCTACATTTTAAGGGGTTTTTATTAAGGTAACCATACGCGTTTGGATTTTAAGCTAGGTTTTAAGGGTATTACTTTTAAAATAAACATATAAATTCATATTTTACAAGCATTTTGATATCGATTTTGCAGTAGGCAGCCATTTAATGTCACTCTTGCGCATCGATCTGTTCATGATTGCCGAATAGTAATGGAATTATTGATTTAATTTGATAAAGCTGCAACCTTTAGCTACATTTTAAGGGGTTTTTATTAAGGTAACCATACGCGTTTGGATTTTAAGCTAGGTTTTAAGGGTATTACTTTTAAAATAAACATATAAATTCATATTTTACAAGCATTTTGATATCGATTTTGCAGTAGGCAGCCATTTAATGTCACTCTTGCGCATCGATCTGTTCATGATTGCCGAATAGTAATGGAATTATTGATTTAATTTGATAAAGCTGCAACCTTTAGCTACATTTTAAGGGGTTTTTATTAAGGTAACCATACGCGTTTGGATTTTAAGCTAGGTTTTAAGGGTATTACTTTTAAAATAAACATATAAATTCATATTTTACAAGCATTTTGATATCGATTTTGCAGTAGGCAGCCATTTAATGTCACTCTTGCGCATCGATCTGTTCATGATTGCCGAATAGTAATGGAATTATTGATTTAATTTGATAAAGCTGCAACCTTTAGCTACATTTTAAGGGGTTTTTATTAAGGTAACCATACGCGTTTGGATTTTAAGCTAGGTTTTAAGGGTATTACTTTTAAAATAAACATATAAATTCATATTTTACAAGCATTTTGATATCGATTTTGCAGTAGGCAGCCATTTAATGTCACTCTTGCGCATCGATCTGTTCATGATTGCCGAATAGTAATGGAATTATTGATTTAATTTGATAAAGCTGCAACCTTTAGCTACATTTTAAGGGGTTTTTATTAAGGTAACCATACGCGTTTGGATTTTAAGCTAGGTTTTAAGGGTATTACTTTTAAAATAAACATATAAATTCATATTTTACAAGCATTTTGATATCGATTTTGCAGTAGGCAGCCATTTAATGTCACTCTTGCGCATCGATCTGTTCATGATTGCCGAATAGTAATGGAATTATTGATTTAATTTGATAAAGCTGCAACCTTTAGCTACATTTTAAGGGGTTTTTATTAAGGTAACCATACGCGTTTGGATTTTAAGCTAGGTTTTAAGGGTATTACTTTTAAAATAAACATATAAATTGTAATGAGCACTGGGATGGATTTAAGTCCTTTTGATATAAACAACTGTGTAAACTTTTAAGACAAACTTTATTTGCGTGTTCTAACAATGGCGTCACAAGTAAAAGTAAAGGTAAAACGTAAAGGTAAAGGACCAGCATGAACTTAGCTGCAAGCCCGAGTTGCCACACTGCTTGACAAGCCCAACCACAACAGGGTTGCATTCACCATGGCACCACCTCCACCAATACACTACAACTCGGCCTAACCTGACATTCAATCGACCTCGATTGCTTTTACAATGAATCTTCTTCTAGCTTATCATCTAAAAATTCATAATCTGTACATTCATCACTTAAATTATCACCATCTGTGTTGCCTTCTGAGTCCGTTTCAACTGGCCTACCTCGAGGTTCCAACCATTTCTTCATTCTAGACGAATCAATTACATTGTCATATGGCATCTGAGTAACCTGACAATTTTCAACATCCGTAACAACATAACGATCATGACCTAATTGCTTACGAACTACATAAGGGCCTCTGTACTTCTGAATTAGCTTCTTATTCTTCCCTACCGTAGTGTCTACATTTTTAACCACAACTAAATCTCCTGGTTCAAATTGTTTCGCTGGCCTATGGCTCCTCTCGTAATATTTCTGATTGTACAACTGAGACTTCTGTATTGCAAGCTCTGCCTGCTCCCTTATTTCGGACAAATTAACTTCTTCTCTTGAATACACATCATGCAAATACTCCGTCAATTCATCAACTACTTTGCCGCGCTGCTCAACGCCAAAAAGCAGCTTACTAGGGGTCGTCTTTGTGGCACAGTGTACAGTATTATTCATTGCAAACTCGACATCCGTCAGTTTCTGTTTCCAATCTACATGGTTTATAGGGTCAGTCGTTTTGGCCAATATTGCTTTCAACACCCGATTCACCCTCTCAACCTGACCATTCGACTGTGGCGAAGCTACCGCATTCAAAACATGTACAATGTTATTGTTCCCGCAAAAATCCCTAAACTCCGATGACGTAAAAGCTGTGCCCCGATCATCTATGATTCTTCTGGGACGACTGTATTCAACAAAATATCTCTTCAACGCACAAATCGATTCTTTCGCACTACTATTCGTAGCATACATTTTGACAAATTTTGTGAAAGCATCAATCACCACAAACACATGTTTATGCTTTGAGTTCACACTCTCCAATGGCCCGAAATGGTCAATGTGCACTGTATCGAACGGTTCTGGCTTCTTTGGAATACTATATATATTACGCTCATTGCTTCTAGGCGACGTCGAATAATAAATGCACTTCAAACAATTTCTGATGAACACATTCAGCTTTTCGCGCATACGGGGAAACCAATAATGCTTCCGAATCTGATTTGCACATTTCTCAATACCCAAATGACCATATTTCTCATGTATCAATCGCATAATGTTCTCTTCCATCTCACCCGGCACATACAACTGTCGATTCTGACCACTGACACGAAAGACTAACCCATTCTCCAACTCATATCCTGGCACTTCCCCTTGCTCTAATTCTTCCCGCAGTTTATGAATCACAGGATCACGCGTCTGTATAATCTGAATGTTCAAATCAACCTCATTCTCCTCAATACTACACACAGCTGACAACCGGCTCAATGCATCAACATGCTGCATCTGTTCACCCTTTCGGTGTCGAACTGAAAAATCAAACCCGGCGAGACCCAATGTCCATCTGGCAATTCTTGGATTAATTGTTTTCTTCTCCAATGTCAAGACCAAAGAGTTGCAATCAGTCACAACTACAAACGGAATTCCATCCAACATAGTCCGGAATCTTTCCAATGCATTCACAATTGCCAATGTTTCCAACTCAAAGCTATGATAACGCGACTCCGGATCCGTCGTTGTTTTCGAATAAAATGCCACTGGGTGAAACCTGCCGTCATCTTGCTTCTGTAACAGTATAGCACCATACCCTCGCGAACTTGCATCCGTATGCAACTCTGTCTCCCGCCCTGAATCAAAGACACACAGTACAGGGGGCTCAGTCAATTTAGATTTCAAGGTCTCAAACGCATTCCTACACTCTTCTGTCCATTCAAACTTTACACCTTTTCGCGTCAAATAACTCAATGGGCGCGCAATCTGAGAAAAATTATACACAAATCGTCTAAAATATGAAAAAAGACCCACCGCCCTCTGCACCTCCTTTATGTTGGTAGGTACTGCGTAATTCTTTATCGCTACCAAATGATCTTCATTCGGACGAATCCCCCGTTCACTCACACAGTAGCCTAAATACTTCAATTCTCTATATGCAAATTTGCACTTCTTCAGATTCAAGCACAATCCAGCCCCTGACAATAATTTCAAAACTTCTGCCAAAACCACATAATGTTCCTCAATAGTCTTCGTGGCAATGTTAATATCATCTAAATACACCACAATCCTCTTCGCATCAATCAACGGCCGCAACACTAAATTAATAAACCGCTGGAACACTGGTGGAGCATTAGTCAAACCAAATGGCATAAACCGATACTCATACTGTCCCATCGGAGTCACAAACGCAGTTATCGGTATCGATTCCTCATGCATCGGCACCTGGTGAAACCCATTCCTCAAGTCCAACGTACTGAAGAAACTCTTCCCACCCAAATATTCAATACAATCCTCAACTAACGGCAACGGATAATGATCTCTGACAGTCAACTTATTCAACGCCCGATAGTCAACACACATTCTCAATTCACCGTTCTTCTTCCGCACTAACACAATCGGAGACGCGTATGGAGACGCACTTGGCTGAATAATGCCCTGAGCCAACAAATCATCAATTGTCTTCTGTACTTCTGTCTTTTCCCTATATGACAACCGGCGCGGACCACTGTACACCGGCGCATCACTCTTCAACTGAATTTTCATGCAATAGCCACTCAACTTCCCCCCCTTGTTCTTCATTTTCAAATAGTTCTCAAAAACAACTGATTTCAAAGCATCTGCATCTGTTATAGACAAGTTTTCGTCCACATCAATTAGATCGCCAATTTCATCCATCTCAGTTGCCCCTACCATCAATATTACTTCATCATACAAATTCAAGTCTTCTGTTCCAACTAAATTTACAACTCCGATACACGACTCAAGTCGAGTTTCACACAAATTTGAATCACCAATTACATTTACCTCTGCATTAACTGAATTAATTTCTGACTTGCCACACTTATCATCTGATTTCAATAACTTAACTCTGTTTGGAACCTCTGTTATCTTAACTACTGGACTCTTTAATAAATTAAACAACTTAAGTGCACTGATATTCAACGGAACTTCATTTTTATTGGCATTATTAATCTCCAGCAGAGTACGTCTACTATATCTCACTGTGTCCATTTGGCACAGGCTTATATTCATTGCCTTAAGTAAATCGCGTCCAAAAAGTAGGGGCACCACTGCCTCTTCATCTGGCAAAACAAACAAATTATGGTCAAATTTACGGTTATCAAACACAATTTTACAAGTCACAAGGCCGTACGTACTTAAATTCATATTTCCCATCCCCCGATACTCTGTCACAGTCAATTCACCCGTCACTTCAAATGGCACAAGAGAACGCTTCACGAAACTAGTCGGACTGCCATTATCAAATAAAGCAAAACACGGAATTAATTCAGTGCACTTATTCTGTTTCAAAAAGGCAACACTTACAAGATTTCGGTGTTTCAGCTGTCGGGCTAAACGTCGGACCTCCTCTACCTCCGTCAATGGCGTCCCTGCCTCCCACTCCTCGACCTCTGCTACTGGCTGCTGTTGTTTCGGTACGGCTGGCATCCGTGTTTGCGTCTGGTTTAGTGTTGTATTCTGCATCCGACTACGACGTGGGCACTGCTGGCGCATGTGGCCTACTTCATGGCATATGAAACACGAGTTCGGTGGGCGTCGCGGGGCCCCGCACGCACTTTGATAGTGCCCATATTGAAAACAGTTGTAACACCTGACGGCCGACAAATCCGTGACTTTTGCAGCTGTGTTAGCAACTGGCACTGTTGTATACGACCTCGGCCTAGGCACGGCACCCGACATGACACTGATCTTCGGCACAACCACTGGCGCAGCTGCCCGACGCTTCTTCTCGTAACGCTCCATCAACCCCTTCAATTCACGCAAGGAAGTGGCACTGTACAGCATCGAAACCATATTCGTATCGTCGTTAAGCCCCTCGATGATAATGTCGATTAGGTCCGTTTCTGACACATCGGCGCGGCTGGCAATGTACTGCATCTCAACAATATATTGTCGTGGTGTTTCGTCTGGTCTCAGGACACGGGCACGTAACTGTTGCAGCACATCTCGAACCGTGAATATACGACGGTATTCAGTCATCAAAGCCATCCTTAGCTCACCATAGCTGCGAACACGAGTTATGTCCGCGAACCGCTTCGCTTGCCCAGTTATCAGATGTCGTGCGGCAACCAGCTGGTCTCGCTCACTGTACTGGAAACTCTCGAACACATTCTCCAAGTCGGCCAACCATTTGCTAACGTCCTGCAACTCCGAACCATCAAATTTGCTCATCATCGCGTCCAGTACACCCAGGTCGATTCTACGACTCTCGAACTCGTTCAACTCACGCTGCAGCTGGACAAGCTCACGTTTCTTGCGCATGATCGCCAACTGCCGATCTAACTCAGCCTCTTCAGCCTCAGTACTGGTCACATTCACCACACTCCCTGCATCAACTGTATCATCTTCTGTATCTGGCACATTCATGGGTCGCTCCCTCTGGCTGGCCCCTGGCATCTGTCGTCTAGTCGTCTGCACACTCTGGCTGGCATCTGGCATCTGTTGATTCAGCGGAACATCAGGCTCGCTATCCGCTCTGGCCGCTCTTCCGCTACCTCTGACACGACCTGCTACCGCTTGTTCATACACTGTCCGCAACTGAACCATCGTGGCGTCTTCCTCGAATTCCGCTCCCGCAGCCCGTAGTGCAGCAATAACCGCATTGCGCGTTAATTTGTTCGCCATTGAACCACAATAACTTTAGAACTTAGATAGAAAAAAAATTCCTGCTCGAACCCCACACTTGACGTTGTAATGAGCACTGGGATACAAGCATTTTGATATCGATTTTGCAGTAGGCAGCCATTTAATGTCACTCTTGCGCATCGATCTGTTCATGATTGCCGAATAGTAATGGAATTATTGATTTAATTTGATAAAGCTGCAACCTTTAGCTACATTTTAAGGGGTTTTTATTAAGGTAACCATACGCGTTTGGATTTTAAGCTAGGTTTTAAGGGTATTACTTTTAAAATAAACATATACATTCATATTTTACAAGCATTTTGATATCGATTTTGCAGTAGGCAGCCATTTAATGTCACTCTTGCGCATCGATCTGTTCATGATTGCCGAATAGTAATGGAATTATTGATTTAATTTGATAAAGCTGCAACCTTTAGCTACATTTTAAGGGGTTTTTATTAAGGTAACCATACGCGTTTGGATTTTAAGCTAGGTTTTAAGGGTATTACTTTTAAAATAAACATATAAATTCATATTTTACAAGCATTTTGATATCGATTTTGCAGTAGGCAGCCATTTAATGTCACTCTTGCGCATCGATCTGTTCATGATTGCCGAATAGTAATGGAATTATTGATTTAATTTGATAAAGCTGCAACCTTTAGCTACATTTTAAGGGGTTTTTATTAAGGTAACCATACGCGTTTGGATTTTAAGCTAGGTTTTAAGGGTATTACTTTTAAAATAAACATATAAATTCATATTTTACAAGCATTTTGATATCGATTTTGCAGTAGGCAGCCATTTAATGTCACTCTTGCGCATCGATCTGTTCATGATTGCCGAATAGTAATGGAATTATTGATTTAATTTGATAAAGCTGCAACCTTTAGCTACATTTTAAGGGGTTTTTATTAAGGTAACCATACGCGTTTGGATTTTAAGCTAGGTTTTAAGGGTATTACTTTTAAAATAAACATATAAATTCATATTTTACAAGCATTTTGATATCGATTTTGCAGTAGGCAGCCATTTAATGTCACTCTTGCGCATCGATCTGTTCATGATTGCCGAATAGTAATGGAATTATTGATTTAATTTGATAAAGCTGCAACCTTTAGCTACATTTTAAGGGGTTTTTATTAAGGTAACCATACGCGTTTGGATTTTAAGCTAGGTTTTAAGGGTATTACTTTTAAAATAAACATATAAATTCATATTTTACAAGCATTTAGATATCGATTTTGCAGTAGGCAGCCATTTAATGTCACTCTTGCGCATCGATCTGTTCATGATTGCCGAATAGTAATGGAATTATTGATTTAATTTGATAAAGCTGCAACCTTTAGCTACATTTTAAGGGGTTTTTATTAAGGTAACCATACGCGTTTGGATTTTAAGCTAGGTTTTAAGGGTATTACTTTTAAAATAAACATATAAATTCATATTTTACAAGCATTTTGATATCGATTTTGCAGTAGGCAGCCATTTAATGTCACTCTTGCGCATCGATCTGTTCATGATTGCCGAATAGTAATGGAATTATTGATTTAATTTGATAAAGCTGCAACCTTTAGCTACATTTTAAGGGGTTTTTATTAAGGTAACCATACGCGTTTGGATTTTAAGCTAGGTTTTAAGGGTATTACTTTTAAAATAAACATATAAATTCATATTTTACAAGCATTTTGATATCGATTTTGCAGTAGGCAGCCATTTAATGTCACTCTTGCGCATCGATCTGTTCATGATTGCCGAATAGTAATGGAATTATTGATTTAATTTGATAAAGCTGCAACCTTTAGCTACATTTTAAGGGGTTTTTATTAAGGTAACCATACGCGTTTGGATTTTAAGCTAGGTTTTAAGGGTATTACTTTTAAAATAAACATATAAATTCATATTTTACAAGCATTTTGATATCGATTTTGCAGTAGGCAGCCATTTAATGTCACTCTTGCGCATCGATCTGTTCATGATTGCCGAATAGTAATGGAATTATTGATTTAATTTGATAAAGCTGCAACCTTTAGCTACATTTTAAGGGGTTTTTATTAAGGTAACCATACGCGTTTGGATTTTAAGCTAGGTTTTAAGGGTATTACTTTTAAAATAAACATATAAATTCATATTTTACAAGCATTTTGATATCGATTTTGCAGTAGGCAGCCATTTAATGTCACTCTTGCGCATCGATCTGTTCATGATTGCCGAATAGTAATGGAATTATTGATTTAATTTGATAAAGCTGCAACCTTTAGCTACATTTTAAGGGGTTTTTATTAAGGTAACCATACGCGTTTGGATTTTAAGCTAGGTTTTAAGGGTATTACTTTTAAAATAAACATATAAATTCATATTTTACAAGCATTTTGATATCGATTTTGCAGTAGGCAGCCATTTAATGTCACTCTTGCGCATCGATCTGTTCATGATTGCCGAATAGTAATGGAATTATTGATTTAATTTGATAAAGCTGCAACCTTTAGCTACATTTTAAGGGGTTTTTATTAAGGTAACCATACGCGTTTGGATTTTAAGCTAGGTTTTAAGGGTATTACTTTTAAAATAAACATATAAATTCATATTTTACAAGCATTTTGATATCGATTTTGCAGTAGGCAGCCATTTAATGTCACTCTTGCGCATCGATCTGTTCATGATTGCCGAATAGTAATGGAATTATTGATTTAATTTGATAAAGCTGCAACCTTTAGCTACATTTTAAGGGGTTTTTATTAAGGTAACCATACGCGTTTGGATTTTAAGCTAGGTTTTAAGGGTATTACTTTTAAAATAAACATATAAATTCATATTTTACAAGCATTTTGATATCGATTTTGCAGTAGGCAGCCATTTAATGTCACTCTTGCGCATCGATCTGTTCATGATTGCCGAATAGTAATGGAATTATTGATTTAATTTGATAAAGCTGCAACCTTTAGCTACATTTTAAGGGGTTTTTATTAAGGTAACCATACGCGTTTGGATTTTAAGCTAGGTTTTAAGGGTATTACTTTTAAAATAAACATATAAATTCATATTTTACAAGCATTTTGATATCGATTTTGCAGTAGGCAGCCATTTAATGTCACTCTTGCGCATCGATCTGTTCATGATTGCCGAATAGTAATGGAATTATTGATTTAATTTGATAAAGCTGCAACCTTTAGCTACATTTTAAGGGGTTTTTATTAAGGTAACCATACGCGTTTGGATTTTAAGCTAGGTTTTAAGGGTATTACTTTTAAAATAAACATATAAATTCATATTTTACAAGCATTTTGATATCGATTTTGCAGTAGGCAGCCATTTAATGTCACTCTTGCGCATCGATCTGTTCATGATTGCCGAATAGTAATGGAATTATTGATTTAATTTGATAAAGCTGCAACCTTTAGCTACATTTTAAGGGGTTTTTATTAAGGTAACCATACGCGTTTGGATTTTAAGCTAGGTTTTAAGGGTATTACTTTTAAAATAAACATATAAATTCATATTTTACAAGCATTTTGATATCGATTTTGCAGTAGGCAGCCATTTAATGTCACTCTTGCGCATCGATCTGTTCATGATTGCCGAATAGTAATGGAATTATTGATTTAATTTGATAAAGCTGCAACCTTTAGCTACATTTTAAGGGGTTTTTATTAAGGTAACCATACGCGTTTGGATTTTAAGCTAGGTTTTAAGGGTATTACTTTTAAAATAAACATATAAATTCATATTTTACAAGCATTTTGATATCGATTTTGCAGTAGGCAGCCATTTAATGTCACTCTTGCGCATCGATCTGTTCATGATTGCCGAATAGTAATGGAATTATTGATTTAATTTGATAAAGCTGCAACCTTTAGCTACATTTTAAGGGGTTTTTATTAAGGTAACCATACGCGTTTGGATTTTAAGCTAGGTTTTAAGGGTATTACTTTTAAAATAAACATATAAATTCATATTTTACAAGCATTTTGATATCGATTTTGCAGTAGGCAGCCATTTAATGTCACTCTTGCGCATCGATCTGTTCATGATTGCCGAATAGTAATGGAATTATTGATTTAATTTGATAAAGCTGCAACCTTTAGCTACATTTTAAGGGGTTTTTATTAAGGTAACCATACGCGTTTGGATTTTAAGCTAGGTTTTAAGGGTATTACTTTTAAAATAAACATATAAATTCATATTTTACAAGCATTTTGATATCGATTTTGCAGTAGGCAGCCATTTAATGTCACTCTTGCGCATCGATCTGTTCATGATTGCCGAATAGTAATGGAATTATTGATTTAATTTGATAAAGCTGCAACCTTTAGCTACATTTTAAGGGGTTTTTATTAAGGTAACCATACGCGTTTGGATTTTAAGCTAGGTTTTAAGGGTATTACTTTTAAAATAAACATATAAATTCATATTTTACAAGCATTTTGATATCGATTTTGCAGTAGGCAGCCATTTAATGTCACTCTTGCGCATCGATCTGTTCATGATTGCCGAATAGTAATGGAATTATTGATTTAATTTGATAAAGCTGCAACCTTTAGCTACATTTTAAGGGGTTTTTATTAAGGTAACCATACGCGTTTGGATTTTAAGCTAGGTTTTAAGGGTATTACTTTTAAAATAAACATATAAATTCATATTTTACAAGCATTTTGATATCGATTTTGCAGTAGGCAGCCATTTAATGTCACTCTTGCGCATCGATCTGTTCATGATTGCCGAATAGTAATGGAATTATTGATTTAATTTGATAAAGCTGCAACCTTTAGCTACATTTTAAGGGGTTTTTATTAAGGTAACCATACGCGTTTGGATTTTAAGCTAGGTTTTAAGGGTATTACTTTTAAAATAAACATATAAATTCATATTTTACAAGCATTTTGATATCGATTTTGCAGTAGGCAGCCATTTAATGTCACTCTTGCGCATCGATCTGTTCATGATTGCCGAATAGTAATGGAATTATTGATTTAATTTGATAAAGCTGCAACCTTTAGCTACATTTTAAGGGGTTTTTATTAAGGTAACCATACGCGTTTGGATTTTAAGCTAGGTTTTAAGGGTATTACTTTTAAAATAAACATATAAATTCATATTTTACAAGCATTTTGATATCGATTTTGCAGTAGGCAGCCATTTAATGTCACTCTTGCGCATCGATCTGTTCATGATTGCCGAATAGTAATGGAATTATTGATTTAATTTGATAAAGCTGCAACCTTTAGCTACATTTTAAGGGGTTTTTATTAAGGTAACCATACGCGTTTGGATTTTAAGCTAGGTTTTAAGGGTATTACTTTTAAAATAAACATATAAATTCATATTTTACAAGCATTTTGATATCGATTTTGCAGTAGGCAGCCATTTAATGTCACTCTTGCGCATCGATCTGTTCATGATTGCCGAATAGTAATGGAATTATTGATTTAATTTGATAAAGCTGCAACCTTTAGCTACATTTTAAGGGGTTTTTATTAAGGTAACCATACGCGTTTGGATTTTAAGCTAGGTTTTAAGGGTATTACTTTTAAAATAAACATATAAATTCATATTTTACAAGCATTTTGATATCGATTTTGCAGTAGGCAGCCATTTAATGTCACTCTTGCGCATCGATCTGTTCATGATTGCCGAATAGTAATGGAATTATTGATTTAATTTGATAAAGCTGCAACCTTTAGCTACATTTTAAGGGGTTTTTATTAAGGTAACCATACGCGTTTGGATTTTAAGCTAGGTTTTAAGGGTATTACTTTTAAAATAAACATATAAATTCATATTTTACAAGCATTTTGATATCGATTTTGCAGTAGGCAGCCATTTAATGTCACTCTTGCGCATCGATCTGTTCATGATTGCCGAATAGTAATGGAATTATTGATTTAATTTGATAAAGCTGCAACCTTTAGCTACATTTTAAGGGGTTTTTATTAAGGTAACCATACGCGTTTGGATTTTAAGCTAGGTTTTAAGGGTATTACTTTTAAAATAAACATATAAATTCATATTTTACAAGCATTTTGATATCGATTTTGCAGTAGGCAGCCATTTAATGTCACTCTTGCGCATCGATCTGTTCATGATTGCCGAATAGTAATGGAATTATTGATTTAATTTGATAAAGCTGCAACCTTTAGCTACATTTTAAGGGGTTTTTATTAAGGTAACCATACGCGTTTGGATTTTAAGCTAGGTTTTAAGGGTATTACTTTTAAAATAAACATATAAATTCATATTTTACAAGCATTTTGATATCGATTTTGCAGTAGGCAGCCATTTAATGTCACTCTTGCGCATCGATCTGTTCATGATTGCCGAATAGTAATGGAATTATTGATTTAATTTGATAAAGCTGCAACCTTTAGCTACATTTTAAGGGGTTTTTATTAAGGTAACCATACGCGTTTGGATTTTAAGCTAGGTTTTAAGGGTATTACTTTTAAAATAAACATATAAATTCATATTTTACAAGCATTTTGATATCGATTTTGCAGTAGGCAGCCATTTAATGTCACTCTTGCGCATCGATCTGTTCATGATTGCCGAATAGTAATGGAATTATTGATTTAATTTGATAAAGCTGCAACCTTTAGCTACATTTTAAGGGGTTTTTATTAAGGTAACCATACGCGTTTGGATTTTAAGCTAGGTTTTAAGGGTATTACTTTTAAAATAAACATATAAATTCATATTTTACAAGCATTTTGATATCGATTTTGCAGTAGGCAGCCATTTAATGTCACTCTTGCGCATCGATCTGTTCATGATTGCCGAATAGTAATGGAATTATTGATTTAATTTGATAAAGCTGCAACCTTTAGCTACATTTTAAGGGGTTTTTATTAAGGTAACCATACGCGTTTGGATTTTAAGCTAGGTTTTAAGGGTATTACTTTTAAAATAAACATATAAATTCATATTTTACAAGCATTTTGATATCGATTTTGCAGTAGGCAGCCATTTAATGTCACTCTTGCGCATCGATCTGTTCATGATTGCCGAATAGTAATGGAATTATTGATTTAATTTGATAAAGCTGCAACCTTTAGCTACATTTTAAGGGGTTTTTATTAAGGTAACCATACGCGTTTGGATTTTAAGCTAGGTTTTAAGGGTATTACTTTTAAAATAAACATATAAATTCATATTTTACAAGCATTTTGATATCGATTTTGCAGTAGGCAGCCATTTAATGTCACTCTTGCGCATCGATCTGTTCATGATTGCCGAATAGTAATGGAATTATTGATTTAATTTGATAAAGCTGCAACCTTTAGCTACATTTTAAGGGGTTTTTATTAAGGTAACCATACGCGTTTGGATTTTAAGCTAGGTTTTAAGGGTATTACTTTTAAAATAAACATATAAATTCATATTTTACAAGCATTTTGATATCGATTTTGCAGTAGGCAGCCATTTAATGTCACTCTTGCGCATCGATCTGTTCATGATTGCCGAATAGTAATGGAATTATTGATTTAATTTGATAAAGCTGCAACCTTTAGCTACATTTTAAGGGGTTTTTATTAAGGTAACCATACGCGTTTGGATTTTAAGCTAGGTTTTAAGGGTATTACTTTTAAAATAAACATATAAATTCATATTTTACAAGCATTTTGATATCGATTTTGCAGTAGGCAGCCATTTAATGTCACTCTTGCGCATCGATCTGTTCATGATTGCCGAATAGTAATGGAATTATTGATTTAATTTGATAAAGCTGCAACCTTTAGCTACATTTTAAGGGGTTTTTATTAAGGTAACCATACGCGTTTGGATTTTAAGCTAGGTTTTAAGGGTATTACTTTTAAAATAAACATATAAATTCATATTTTACAAGCATTTTGATATCGATTTTGCAGTAGGCAGCCATTTAATGTCACTCTTGCGCATCGATCTGTTCATGATTGCCGAATAGTAATGGAATTATTGATTTAATTTGATAAAGCTGCAACCTTTAGCTACATTTTAAGGGGTTTTTATTAAGGTAACCATACGCGTTTGGATTTTAAGCTAGGTTTTAAGGGTATTACTTTTAAAATAAACATATAAATTCATATTTTACAAGCATTTTGATATCGATTTTGCAGTAGGCAGCCATTTAATGTCACTCTTGCGCATCGATCTGTTCATGATTGCCGAATAGTAATGGAATTATTGATTTAATTTGATAAAGCTGCAACCTTTAGCTACATTTTAAGGGGTTTTTATTAAGGTAACCATACGCGTTTGGATTTTAAGCTAGGTTTTAAGGGTATTACTTTTAAAATAAACATATAAATTCATATTTTACAAGCATTTTGATATCGATTTTGCAGTAGGCAGCCATTTAATGTCACTCTTGCGCATCGATCTGTTCATGATTGCCGAATAGTAATGGAATTATTGATTTAATTTGATAAAGCTGCAACCTTTAGCTACATTTTAAGGGGTTTTTATTAAGGTAACCATACGCGTTTGGATTTTAAGCTAGGTTTTAAGGGTATTACTTTTAAAATAAACATATAAATTCATATTTTACAAGCATTTTGATATCGATTTTGCAGTAGGCAGCCATTTAATGTCACTCTTGCGCATCGATCTGTTCATGATTGCCGAATAGTAATGGAATTATTGATTTAATTTGATAAAGCTGCAACCTTTAGCTACATTTTAAGGGGTTTTTATTAAGGTAACCATACGCGTTTGGATTTTAAGCTAGGTTTTAAGGGTATTACTTTTAAAATAAACATATAAATTCATATTTTACAAGCATTTTGATATCGATTTTGCAGTAGGCAGCCATTTAATGTCACTCTTGCGCATCGATCTGTTCATGATTGCCGAATAGTAATGGAATTATTGATTTAATTTGATAAAGCTGCAACCTTTAGCTACATTTTAAGGGGTTTTTATTAAGGTAACCATACGCGTTTGGATTTTAAGCTAGGTTTTAAGGGTATTACTTTTAAAATAAACATATAAATTCATATTTTACAAGCATTTTGATATCGATTTTGCAGTAGGCAGCCATTTAATGTCACTCTTGCGCATCGATCTGTTCATGATTGCCGAATAGTAATGGAATTATTGATTTAATTTGATAAAGCTGCAACCTTTAGCTACATTTTAAGGGGTTTTTATTAAGGTAACCATACGCGTTTGGATTTTAAGCTAGGTTTTAAGGGTATTACTTTTAAAATAAACATATAAATTCATATTTTACAAGCATTTTGATATCGATTTTGCAGTAGGCAGCCATTTAATGTCACTCTTGCGCATCGATCTGTTCATGATTGCCGAATAGTAATGGAATTATTGATTTAATTTGATAAAGCTGCAACCTTTAGCTACATTTTAAGGGGTTTTTATTAAGGTAACCATACCCGTTTGGATTTTAAGCTAGGTTTTAAGGGTATTACTTTTAAAATAAACATATAAATTCATATTTTACAAGCATTTTGATATCGATTTTGCAGTAGGCAGCCATTTAATGTCACTCTTGCGCATCGATCTGTTCATGATTGCCGAATAGTAATGGAATTATTGATTTAATTTGATAAAGCTGCAACCTTTAGCTACATTTTAAGGGGTTTTTATTAAGG
This sequence comes from Melieria crassipennis, assembly GCA_963668005.1. Lineage (NCBI taxonomy): Eukaryota > Metazoa > Arthropoda > Insecta > Diptera > Ulidiidae > Melieria > Melieria crassipennis. The sequence continues at coordinate 11,848 of CAVLFC010000038.1, read as the reverse complement.
TAACCATACGCGTTTGGATTTTAAGCTAGGTTTTAAGGGTATTACTTTTAAAATAAACATATAAATTCATATTTTACAAGCATTTTGATATCGATTTTGCAGTAGGCAGCCATTTAATGTCACTCTTGCGCATCGATCTGTTCATGATTGCCGAATAGTAATGGAATTATTGATTTAATTTGATAAAGCTGCAACCTTTAGCTACATTTTAAGGGGTTTTTATTAAGGTAACCATACGCGTTTGGATTTTAAGCTAGGTTTTAAGGGTATTACTTTTAAAATAAACATATAAATTCATATTTTACAAGCATTTTGATATCGATTTTGCAGTAGGCAGCCATTTAATGTCACTCTTGCGCATCGATCTGTTCATGATTGCCGAATAGTAATGGAATTATTGATTTAATTTGATAAAGCTGCAACCTTTAGCTACATTTTAAGGGGTTTTTATTAAGGTAACCATACGCGTTTGGATTTTAAGCTAGGTTTTAAGGGTATTACTTTTAAAATAAACATATAAATTCATATTTTACAAGCATTTTGATATCGATTTTGCAGTAGGCAGCCATTTAATGTCACTCTTGCGCATCGATCTGTTCATGATTGCCGAATAGTAATGGAATTATTGATTTAATTTGATAAAGCTGCAACCTTTAGCTACATTTTAAGGGGTTTTTATTAAGGTAACCATACGCGTTTGGATTTTAAGCTAGGTTTTAAGGGTATTACTTTTAAAATAAACATATAAATTCATATTTTACAAGCATTTTGATATCGATTTTGCAGTAGGCAGCCATTTAATGTCACTCTTGCGCATCGATCTGTTCATGATTGCCGAATAGTAATGGAATTATTGATTTAATTTGATAAAGCTGCAACCTTTAGCTACATTTTAAGGGGTTTTTATTAAGGTAACCATACGCGTTTGGATTTTAAGCTAGGTTTTAAGGGTATTACTTTTAAAATAAACATATAAATTCATATTTTACAAGCATTTTGATATCGATTTTGCAGTAGGCAGCCATTTAATGTCACTCTTGCGCATCGATCTGTTCATGATTGCCGAATAGTAATGGAATTATTGATTTAATTTGATAAAGCTGCAACCTTTAGCTACATTTTAAGGGGTTTTTATTAAGGTAACCATACCCGTTTGGATTTTAAGCTAGGTTTTAAGGGTATTACTTTTAAAATAAACATATAAATTCATATTTTACAAGCATTTTGATATCGATTTTGCAGTAGGCAGCCATTTAATGTCACTCTTGCGCATCGATCTGTTCATGATTGCCGAATAGTAATGGAATTATTGATTTAATTTGATAAAGCTGCAACCTTTAGCTACATTTTAAGGGGTTTTTATTAAGGTAACCATACGCGTTTGGATTTTAAGCTAGGTTTTAAGGGTATTACTTTTAAAATAAACATATAAATTCATATTTTACAAGCATTTTGATATCGATTTTGCAGTAGGCAGCCATTTAATGTCACTCTTGCGCATCGATCTGTTCATGATTGCCGAATAGTAATGGAATTATTGATTTAATTTGATAAAGCTGCAACCTTTAGCTACATTTTAAGGGGTTTTTATTAAGGTAACCATACGCGTTTGGATTTTAAGCTAGGTTTTAAGGGTATTACTTTTAAAATAAACATATAAATTCATATTTTACAAGCATTTTGATATCGATTTTGCAGTAGGCAGCCATTTAATGTCACTCTTGCGCATCGATCTGTTCATGATTGCCGAATAGTAATGGAATTATTGATTTAATTTGATAAAGCTACAACCTTTAGCTACATTTTAAGGGGTTTTTATTAAGGTAACCATACGCGTTTGGATTTTAAGCTAGGTTTTAAGGGTATTACTTTTAAAATAAACATATAAATTCATATTTTACAAGCATATTGATATCGATTTTGCAGAAAGGCCATCACCATCCGTTTGTAGGGATTTTACATCAGTTTTTGCTGACTGCCCTCAAAGCCTTAACGTTTGCATTGCTTGAGTTGCAGCTCTGCGTTTGAAAAGAGTTCAACTTGCCATCACTGTTTTGTGCTGCACTAGAAACGGCAAACTCAATGAGACATGAACTGAAGGAAAAAGCAACCGAATATCTGCTGACTTCAGCGTATGAAATAATTTATTTCTGCTTTTTTTTTGTACGCGTTACAATCAAAATTACTAAGACCAGTAAAACAAGTTGATTTGCAATGCTATATTTACAGCGAATAAGAAAAGTTAGCACTTTAAGATGCAAACAATTGACTGGTAACCGGTGCTGTGCGAATGTTTGGGTAAAAAACCCGTACACTATCGGACGATTGGAAAAAGCAAAAAATGGTCTGAAAATCATTTCTCCTCCGAGTTGCACGTCACGTAGTCACTGGTCGGGCCGCGTTGGCCGGTGCATAGTGACTCCGTAAGCAAGAAAGTTTCGCTTTCACGGTCGGCAACTGCCATTTTTTATTGCGACCGCCGCGGATTTGCTGATCAGTGCGTTAAATTGCTTGGGCCACTAGGAGACCCGGGTTCAATCCTCAGCTGCATCCAACATGAAATTTATTTAATTATTTCTTATTAATCTCCATTTTTTTTAATAATGAAAAGCTCCATAAAAAGAGTCAATAAATAAATTACCAATATATTAACTAAGAGCACCTCGGTATTACAATCCCAACCACTAAAGAACAAAACATTCGTACAAAAAAACATTCGCCATACAAACGCCAGGGCAAGGGCTGCTGGTGCGTTCGATGTTTATTTGCAAATAAAATAATTGGTTTGTTTTTGCTTTCATTCTGTAGTACGTTTATAGGAAATTGATTGCAAAAAAACGTTGTTGCTGAAAAACGTCATAAGTATGTTGCCTCGTGTTTTAATATGATTTTACATCAGTTTTTGCTGACTGCCCTCAAAGCCTTAACGTTTGCATTGCTTGAGTTGCACCTCTGCGTTTGAAAAGAGTTCAACTTGCCATCACTGTTTCGTGCTGCACTAGAAACGGCAAACTCAATGAGACATGAACTGAAGGAAAAAGCAACCGAATATCTGCTGACTTCAGCGTATGAAATAATTTATTTCTGTAAATAATTTCTGTTTCTATTACACGTTATTGTAGCACCACACTTCAGTATAAATGCATAATTGATCGCGTGAATAAACTCGGAAATTAATACACATTACGAAAACTTCTTCACATTTTTTAAATAACTACCAAAATAATAGGTACAGCTGCAATAATGAATTGTCAACTCAGTGCTGAACATATTTTTAAAATTAACTTTTGCATGTGCGTAAAGTCTGTTGCACCTTTATGCGAAAACTTACACAATAAAAAAAAAACAAGGTACACATATCGCAATCAAAAACAAAGCAATGCCAAATAAAAAACAAGCTCGTCTTTTCCTGCTCTTCGTAATAGATTTTTTGCTAACCCACATGTAAAATGACGCTACCAGCTGATACTAATCGCAGCCAACCTTCCCATTTCACAGCACAGTATTCCCCCCTTTTATGCAATGACCCTAAACCAAAACCCACCATAGTCAATAAAGTATATAAAATTCATATTTATTATAAGGCGTACTCAATTAACAAAAAATTGCGTTATTATTACCCAATAGTGCATTGTAGCTTCAAAATCGATTTCGGTTTATACGCACTAAGCACTCCTCGTTTGTAGAAAACGCATATTTACACCCAAAAACTGCTTATATCCGAGTAATACTGTTGCAGTATTGCAGCAGGTGGTACTTATTTTCGTTCACACGCTTCTGGCTCATATACATGTTGCATTCACAATTCACAGATACGTGTTCGCAAAACTGTCACATATATATAACTATCCACACCTCCTCCACCATGTTTGTCGCGGTGCGTGCGCCGTACACGTCCCCTTTAGCACTTCGTGCCTGGGAGGGTGGGTGGGCAAAATTTTCATAATTAGCAAGTTTGCTGTCGTAAGGTACTAGTGTAGGATACGTCCGGAAGGGAAGATAAATAGACCCAATGAATGGAAGACGGTCGAGGTACACAGAGACGACAGACTAAGATAGAATACACAAGACTCCAGCTAGGTTTTAAGGGTATTACTTTTAAAATAAACATATAAATTCATATTTTACAAGCATTTTGATATCGATTTTGCAGTAGGCAGCCATTTAATGTCACTCTTGCGCATCGATCTGTTCATGATTGCCGAATAGTAATGGAATTATTGATTTAATTTGATAAAGCTGCAACCTTTAGCTACATTTTAAGGGGTTTTTATTAAGGTAACCATACGCGTTTGGATTTTAAGCTAGGTTTTAAGGGTATTACTTTTAAAATAAACATATAAATTCATATTTTACAAGCATTTTGATATCGATTTTGCAGTAGGCAGCCATTTAATGTCACTCTTGCGCATCGATCTGTTCATGATTGCCGAATAGTAATGGAATTATTGATTTAATTTGATAAAGCTGCAACCTTTAGCTACATTTTAAGGGGTTTTTATTAAGGTAACCATACGCGTTTGGATTTTAAGCTAGGTTTTAAGGGTATTACTTTTAAAATAAACATATAAATTCATATTTTACAAGCATTTTGATATCGATTTTGCAGTAGGCAGCCATTTAATGTCACTCTTGCGCATCGATCTGTTCATGATTGCCGAATAGTAATGGAATTATTGATTTAATTTGATAAAGCTGCAACCTTTAGCTACATTTTAAGGGGTTTTTATTAAGGTAACCATACGCGTTTGGATTTTAAGCTAGGTTTTAAGGGTATTACTTTTAAAATAAACATATAAATTCATATTTTACAAGCATTTTGATATCGATTTTGCAGTAGGCAGCCATTTAATGTCACTCTTGCGCATCGATCTGTTCATGATTGCCGAATAGTAATGGAATTATTGATTTAATTTGATAAAGCTGCAACCTTTAGCTACATTTTAAGGGGTTTTTATTAAGGTAACCATACGCGTTTGGATTTTAAGCTAGGTTTTAAGGGTATTACTTTTAAAATAAACATATAAATTCATATTTTACAAGCATTTTGATATCGATTTTGCAGTAGGCAGCCATTTAATGTCACTCTTGCGCATCGATCTGTTCATGATTGCCGAATAGTAATGGAATTATTGATTTAATTTGATAAAGCTGCAACCTTTAGCTACATTTTAAGGGGTTTTTATTAAGGTAACCATACGCGTTTGGATTTTAAGCTAGGTTTTAAGGGTATTACTTTTAAAATAAACATATAAATTCATATTTTACAAGCATTTTGATATCGATTTTGCAGTAGGCAGCCATTTAATGTCACTCTTGCGCATCGATCTGTTCATGATTGCCGAATAGTAATGGAATTATTGATTTAATTTGATAAAGCTGCAACCTTTAGCTACATTTTAAGGGGTTTTTATTAAGGTAACCATACGCGTTTGGATTTTAAGCTAGGTTTTAAGGGTATTACTTTTAAAATAAACATATAAATTCATATTTTACAAGCATTTTGATATCGATTTTGCAGTAGGCAGCCATTTAATGTCACTCTTGCGCATCGATCTGTTCATGATTGCCGAATAGTAATGGAATTATTGATTTAATTTGATAAAGCTGCAACCTTTAGCTACATTTTAAGGGGTTTTTATTAAGGTAACCATACGCGTTTGGATTTTAAGCTAGGTTTTAAGGGTATTACTTTTAAAATAAACATATAAATTCATATTTTACAAGCATTTTGATATCGATTTTGCAGTAGGCAGCCATTTAATGTCACTCTTGCGCATCGATCTGTTCATGATTGCCGAATAGTAATGGAATTATTGATTTAATTTGATAAAGCTGCAACCTTTAGCTACATTTTAAGGGGTTTTTATTAAGGTAACCATACGCGTTTGGATTTTAAGCTAGGTTTTAAGGGTATTACTTTTAAAATAAACATATAAATTCATATTTTACAAGCATTTTGATATCGATTTTGCAGTAGGCAGCCATTTAATGTCACTCTTGCGCATCGATCTGTTCATGATTGCCGAATAGTAATGGAATTATTGATTTAATTTGATAAAGCTGCAACCTTTAGCTACATTTTAAGGGGTTTTTATTAAGGTAACCATACGCGTTTGGATTTTAAGCTAGGTTTTAAGGGTATTACTTTTAAAATAAACATATAAATTCATATTTTACAAGCATTTTGATATCGATTTTGCAGTAGGCAGCCATTTAATGTCACTCTTGCGCATCGATCTGTTCATGATTGCCGAATAGTAATGGAATTATTGATTTAATTTGATAAAGCTGCAACCTTTAGCTACATTTTAAGGGGTTTTTATTAAGGTAACCATACGCGTTTGGATTTTAAGCTAGGTTTTAAGGGTATTACTTTTAAAATAAACATATAAATTCATATTTTACAAGCATTTTGATATCGATTTTGCAGTAGGCAGCCATTTAATGTCACTCTTGCGCATCGATCTGTTCATGATTGCCGAATAGTAATGGAATTATTGATTTAATTTGATAAAGCTGCAACCTTTAGCTACATTTTAAGGGGTTTTTATTAAGGTAACCATACGCGTTTGGATTTTAAGCTAGGTTTTAAGGGTATTACTTTTAAAATAAACATATAAATTCATATTTTACAAGCATTTTGATATCGATTTTGCAGTAGGCAGCCATTTAATGTCACTCTTGCGCATCGATCTGTTCATGATTGCCGAATAGTAATGGAATTATTGATTTAATTTGATAAAGCTGCAACCTTTAGCTACATTTTAAGGGGTTTTTATTAAGGTAACCATACGCGTTTGGATTTTAAGCTAGGTTTTAAGGGTATTACTTTTAAAATAAACATATAAATTCATATTTTACAAGCATTTTGATATCGATTTTGCAGTAGGCAGCCATTTAATGTCACTCTTGCGCATCGATCTGTTCATGATTGCCGAATAGTAATGGAATTATTGATTTAATTTGATAAAGCTGCAACCTTTAGCTACATTTTAAGGGGTTTTTATTAAGGTAACCATACCCGTTTGGATTTTAAGCTAGGTTTTAAGGGTATTACTTTTAAAATAAACATATAAATTCATATTTTACAAGCATTTTGATATCGATTTTGCAGTAGGCAGCCATTTAATGTCACTCTTGCGCATCGATCTGTTCATGATTGCCGAATAGTAATGGAATTATTGATTTAATTTGATAAAGCTGCAACCTTTAGCTACATTTTAAGGGGTTTTTATTAAGGTAACCATACGCGTTTGGATTTTAAGCTAGGTTTTAAGGGTATTACTTTTAAAATAAACATATAAATTCATATTTTACAAGCATTTTGATATCGATTTTGCAGTAGGCAGCCATTTAATGTCACTCTTGCGCATCGATCTGTTCATGATTGCCGAATAGTAATGGAATTATTGATTTAATTTGATAAAGCTGCAACCTTTAGCTACATTTTAAGGGGTTTTTATTAAGGTAACCATACGCGTTTGGATTTTAAGCTAGGTTTTAAGGGTATTACTTTTAAAATAAACATATAAATTCATATTTTACAAGCATTTTGATATCGATTTTGCAGTAGGCAGCCATTTAATGTCACTCTTGCGCATCGATCTGTTCATGATTGCCGAATAGTAATGGAATTATTGATTTAATTTGATAAAGCTGCAACCTTTAGCTACATTTTAAGGGGTTTTTATTAAGGTAACCATACGCGTTTGGATTTTAAGCTAGGTTTTAAGGGTATTACTTTTAAAATAAACATATAAATTCATATTTTACAAGCATTTTGATATCGATTTTGCAGTAGGCAGCCATTTAATGTCACTCTTGCGCATCGATCTGTTCATGATTGCCGAATAGTAATGGAATTATTGATTTAATTTGATAAAGCTGCAACCTTTAGCTACATTTTAAGGGGTTTTTATTAAGGTAACCATACGCGTTTGGATTTTAAGCTAGGTTTTAAGGGTATTACTTTTAAAATAAACATATAAATTCATATTTTACAAGCATTTTGATATCGATTTTGCAGTAGGCAGCCATTTAATGTCACTCTTGCGCATCGATCTGTTCATGATTGCCGAATAGTAATGGAATTATTGATTTAATTTGATAAAGCTGCAACCTTTAGCTACATTTTAAGGGGTTTTTATTAAGGTAACCATACGCGTTTGGATTTTAAGCTAGGTTTTAAGGGTATTACTTTTAAAATAAACATATAAATTCATATTTTACAAGCATTTTGATATCGATTTTGCAGTAGGCAGCCATTTAATGTCACTCTTGCGCATCGATCTGTTCATGATTGCCGAATAGTAATGGAATTATTGATTTAATTTGATAAAGCTGCAACCTTTAGCTACATTTTAAGGGGTTTTTATTAAGGTAACCATACGCGTTTGGATTTTAAGCTAGGTTTTAAGGGTATTACTTTTAAAATAAACATATAAATTCATATTTTACAAGCATTTTGATATCGATTTTGCAGTAGGCAGCCATTTAATGTCACTCTTGCGCATCGATCTGTTCATGATTGCCGAATAGTAATGGAATTATTGATTTAATTTGATAAAGCTGCAACCTTTAGCTACATTTTAAGGGGTTTTTATTAAGGTAACCATACGCGTTTGGATTTTAAGCTAGGTTTTAAGGGTATTACTTTTAAAATAAACATATAAATTCATATTTTACAAGCATTTTGATATCGATTTTGCAGTAGGCAGCCATTTAATGTCACTCTTGCGCATCGATCTGTTCATGATTGCCGAATAGTAATGGAATTATTGATTTAATTTGATAAAGCTGCAACCTTTAGCTACATTTTAAGGGGTTTTTATTAAGGTAACCATACGCGTTTGGATTTTAAGCTAGGTTTTAAGGGTATTACTTTTAAAATAAACATATAAATTCATATTTTACAAGCATTTTGATATCGATTTTGCAGTAGGCAGCCATTTAATGTCACTCTTGCGCATCGATCTGTTCATGATTGCCGAATAGTAATGGAATTATTGATTTAATTTGATAAAGCTGCAACCTTTAGCTACATTTTAAGGGGTTTTTATTAAGGTAACCATACGCGTTTGGATTTTAAGCTAGGTTTTAAGGGTATTACTTTTAAAATAAACATATAAATTCATATTTTACAAGCATTTTGATATCGATTTTGCAGTAGGCAGCCATTTAATGTCACTCTTGCGCATCGATCTGTTCATGATTGCCGAATAGTAATGGAATTATTGATTTAATTTGATAAAGCTGCAACCTTTAGCTACATTTTAAGGGGTTTTTATTAAGGTAACCATACGCGTTTGGATTTTAAGCTAGGTTTTAAGGGTATTACTTTTAAAATAAACATATAAATTCATATTTTACAAGCATTTTGATATCGATTTTGCAGTAGGCAGCCATTTAATGTCACTCTTGCGCATCGATCTGTTCATGATTGCCGAATAGTAATGGAATTATTGATTTAATTTGATAAAGCTGCAACCTTTAGCTACATTTTAAGGGGTTTTTATTAAGGTAACCATACGCGTTTGGATTTTAAGCTAGGTTTTAAGGGTATTACTTTTAAAATAAACATATAAATTCATATTTTACAAGCATTTTGATATCGATTTTGCAGTAGGCAGCCATTTAATGTCACTCTTGCGCATCGATCTGTTCATGATTGCCGAATAGTAATGGAATTATTGATTTAATTTGATAAAGCTGCAACCTTTAGCTACATTTTAAGGGGTTTTTATTAAGGTAACCATACGCGTTTGGATTTTAAGCTAGGTTTTAAGGGTATTACTTTTAAAATAAACATATAAATTCATATTTTACAAGCATTTTGATATCGATTTTGCAGTAGGCAGCCATTTAATGTCACTCTTGCGCATCGATCTGTTCATGATTGCCGAATAGTAATGGAATTATTGGATTTAATTTGATAAAGCTGCAACCTTTAGCTACATTTTAAGGGGTTTTTATTAAGGTAACCATACGCGTTTGGATTTTAAGCTAGGTTTTAAGGGTATTACTTTTAAAATAAACATATAAATTCATATTTTTACAAGCATTTTGATATCGATTTTGCAGTAGGCAGCCATTTAATGTCACTCTTGCGCATCGATCTGTTCATGATTGCCGAATAGTAATGGAATTATTGATTTAATTTGATAAAGCTGCAACCTTTAGCTACATTTTAAGGGGTTTTTATTAAGGTAACCATACGCGTTTGGATTTTAAGCTAGGTTTTAAGGGTATTACTTTTAAAATAAACATATAAATTCATATTTTACAAGCATTTTGATATCGATTTTGCAGTAGGCAGCCATTTAATGTCACTCTTGCGCATCGATCTGTTCATGATTGCCGAATAGTAATGGAATTATTGATTTAATTTGATAAAGCTGCAACCTTTAGCTACATTTTAAGGGGTTTTTATTAAGGTAACCATACGCGTTTGGATTTTAAGCTAGGTTTTAAGGGTATTACTTTTAAAATAAACATATAAATTCATATTTTACAAGCATTTTGATATCGATTTTGCAGTAGGCAGCCATTTAATGTCACTCTTGCGCATCGATCTGTTCATGATTGCCGAATAGTAATGGAATTATTGATTTAATTTGATAAAGCTGCAACCTTTAGCTACATTTTAAGGGGTTTTTATTAAGGTAACCATACGCGTTTGGATTTTAAGCTAGGTTTTAAGGGTATTACTTTTAAAATAAACATATAAATTCATATTTTACAAGCATTTTGATATCGATTTTGCAGTAGGCAGCCATTTAATGTCACTCTTGCGCATCGATCTGTTCATGATTGCCGAATAGTAATGGAATTATTGATTTAATTTGATAAAGCTGCAACCTTTAGCTACATTTTAAGGGGTTTTTATTAAGGTAACCATACGCGTTTGGATTTTAAGCTAGGTTTTAAGGGTATTACTTTTAAAATAAACATATAAATTCATATTTTACAAGCATTTTGATATCGATTTTGCAGTAGGCAGCCATTTAATGTCACTCTTGCGCATCGATCTGTTCATGATTGCCGAATAGTAATGGAATTATTGATTTAATTTGATAAAGCTGCAACCTTTAGCTACATTTTAAGGGGTTTTTATTAAGGTAACCATACGCGTTTGGATTTTAAGCTAGGTTTTAAGGGTATTACTTTTAAAATAAACATATAAATTCATATTTTACAAGCATTTTGATATCGATTTTGCAGTAGGAGCCATTTAAATGTCACTCTTGCGCATCGATCTGTTCATGATTGCCGAATAGTAATGGAATTATTGATTTAATTTGATAAAGCTGCAACCTTTAGCTACATTTTAAGGGGTTTTTATTAAGGTAACCATACGCGTTTGGATTTAAGCTAGGTTTTAAGGGTATTACTTTTAAAATAAACATATAAATTCATATTTTACAAGCATTTTGATATCGATTTTGCAGTAGGCAGCCATTAATGTCACTCTGCGCATCGATCTGTTCATGATTGCCGAATAGTAATGGAATTATTGATTTAATTTGATAAAGCTGCAACCTTTAGCTACATTTTAAGGGGTTTTATTAAGGTAACATACGCGTTTGGATTTTAAGCTAGGTTTAAGGGTATTACTTTTAAAATAAACATATAAATTCATATTTTACAAGCATTTTGATATCATACTCACTGAACATGATTGCCGTATAGTATGAATTATTGATTTAATTTGATAAAGCTGGCACCTTTCTACATTTAAGGGGTTTTTATTAAGTAACCATACGCGTTTGGATTTTAAAGCTAGGTTTTAAGGGTATTACTTTTAAAATAAACATATAAATTCATATTTTACAAGCATTTTGATATC